>CATLJY010000468.1:0-174000 GCA_949987705.1 Thereva unica | reverse complement strand
CGATGAATTAAGTGAATTGAACTTATTTTCGATGTATTCGATGTATGAAACTCAATTTCGATGAATTAAGTGAATTTAACTTATTTTCGATGTATTCGATGAATGTAACTTAATTTCGATGAATTAAGTGATTTCAAGTTATTTTCGATGTATTCGATGTATGAAACTCAATTTCGATGAATTAAGTGAATTTAACTTATTTTCGATGTATTCGATGAATGTAACTTAATTTCCATGAATTAAGTGATTTCAAGTTATTTTCGATGTATTCGATGAATGTAACTTGATTTCGATGAATTAAGTGAATTTAAGTTATTTTCGATGTATTCGATGTATTCGATGTATGAAACTCAATTTCGATGAATTAAGTGAATTTAACTTATTTTCGATGTATTCGATGAATATAACTTAATTTGGGTGAATTAAGTGAATTTAAGTTATTTTCGATGTATTCGATGAATGTAACTTAATTTCGATGAATTAAGTGAATTTAAGTTATTTTCGATGTATTCGATGAATGTAACTTAATTTCGATGAATTAAGTGAATTTAACTTATTTTCGATGTATTCGATAAATGTAACTTAATTTCGATGAATTAAGTGATTTCAAGTTATTTTCGATGAATTCGATGAATGTAACTTGATTTCGATGAATTAAGTGAATTTAAGTTATTTTCGATGTATTCGATGTATGAAACTCAATTTCGATGAATTAAGTGAATTTAACTTATTTTCGATGTATTCGATGAATGTAACTTAATTTCGACGAACTAAGTGAATTTAACTTATTTTCGATGTATTCGATGAATATAACTTAATTTCGGTGAATTAAGTGAATTTAAGTTATTTTCGATGTATTCGATGAATGTAACTTAATTTCGATGAATTAAGTGATTTCAAGTTATTTTCGATGTATTCGATGAATGTAACTTAATTTCGATGAATTAAGTGAATTTAAGTTATTTTCGATGTATTCGATGTATGAAACTCAATTTCGATGAATTAAGTGAATTTAACTTATTTTCGATGTATTCGATGAATGTAACTCAATTTCGATGAATTAAGTGATTTCAAGTTATTTTCGATGTATTCGATGTATGAAACTCAATTTCGATGAATTAAGTGAATTTAACTTATTTTCGATGTATTCGATGAATGTAACTTAATTTCGATGAATTAAGTGAATTGAACTTATTTTCGATGTATTCGATGTATGAAACTCAATTTCGATGAATTAAGTGAATTTAACTTATTTTCGATGTATTCGATGAATGTAACTTAATTTCGATGAATTAAGTGATTTCAAGTTATTTTCGATGTATTCGATGTATGAAACTCAATTTCGATGAATTAAGTGAATTTAACTTATTTTCGATGTATTCGATGAATGTAACTTAATTTCGATGAATTAAGTGATTTCAAGTTATTTTCGATGTATTCGATGTATGAAACTCAATTTCGATGAATTAAGTGAATTTAACTTATTTTCGATGTATTCGATGAATGTAACTTAATTTCGATGAATTAAGTGATTTCAAGTTATTTTCGATGTATTCGATGAATGTAACTTGATTTCGATGAATTAAGAGAATTTAAGTTATTTTCGATGTATTCGATGTATGAAACTCAATTTCGATGAATTAAGTGAATTTAACTTATTTTCGATGTATTCGATGAATATAACTTAATTTCGGTGAATTAAGTGAATTTAAGTTATTTTCGATGTATTCGATGAATGTAACTTAATTTCGATGAATTAAGTGAATTTAACTTATTTTCGATGTATTCGAAGAATGCAACTTAATTTCGATGAATTAAGTGAATTTAACTTATTGATGAATTAAGTGAATTGAACTTATTTTCGATGTATTCGATGAATGTAACTTAATTTCGATGAATTAGGTGAATTCAAGTTATTTTCGATGAATTCGATGAATGTAACTTGATTTCGATGAATTAAGTGAATTTAAGTTATTTTCGATGTATTCGATGTATGAAACTCAATTTCGATGAATTAAGTGAATTTAACTTATTTTCGATGTATTCGATGAATGTAACTTAATTTCGATGAATTAAGTGATTTCAAGTTATTTTCGATGTATTCGATGAATGTAACTTAATTTCGATGAATTAAGTGAATATAAGTTATTTTCGATGTATTCGATGTATGAAACTCAATTTCGATGAATTAAGTGAATTTAACTTATTTTCGATGTATTCGATGAATGTAACTTAATTTCGGTGAATTAAGTGATTTCAAGTTATTTTCGATGTATTCGATGTATGAAACTCAATTTCGATGAATTAAGTGAATTTAACTTATTTTCGATGTATTCGATGAATGTAACTTAATTTCGATGAATTAAGTGATTTCAAGGTATTTTCGATGTATTCGATGAATGTAACTTAATTTCGATGAATTAAGTGAATTTAAGTTATTTTCGATGTATTCGATGTATGAAACTCAATTTCGATGTATTAAGCGAATTTAACTTATTTTCGATGTATTCGATGAATGTAACTCAATTTCGATGAATTAAGTGAATTTAACTTATTTTCGATGTATTCGATGAATGTAACTTAATTTCGGTGAATTAAGTGATTTCAAGTTATTTTCGATGTATTCGATGTATGAAACTCAATTTCGATGAATTAAGTGAATTTAACTTATTTTCGATGTATTCGATGAATGTAACTTAATTTCGATGAATTAAGTGATTTCAAGTTATTTTCGATGTATTCGATGAATGTAACTTAATTTCGATGAATTAAGTGAATTTAACTTATTTTCGATGTATTCGATGAATGTAACTTAATTTCGATGAATTAAGTGATTTCAAGTTATTTTCGATGAATTCGATGAATGTAACTTGATTTCGATGAATTAAGTGAATTTAAGTTATTTTCGATGTATTCGATGTATGAAACTCAATTTCGATGAATTAAGTGAATTTAACTTATTTTCGATGTATTCGATGAATGTAACTTAATTTCGATGAATTAAGTGATTTCAAGTTATTTTCGATGTATTCGATGAATGTAACTTAATTTCGATGAATTAAGTGAATTGAACTTATTTTCGATGTATTCGATGAATGTAACTTAATTTCGATGAATTAAGTGATTTCAAGTTATTTTCGATGTATTCGATGAATGTAACTTAATTTCGATGAATTAAGTGATTTCAAGTTATTTTCGATGTATTCGATGAATGTAACTTAATTTCGATGAATTAAGTGAATTTAAGTTATTTTCGATGTATTCGATGTATGAAACTCAATTTCGATGAATTAAGTGAATTTAACTTATTTTCGATGTATTCGATGAATGTAACTTAATTTCGATGAATTAAGTGATTTCAAGTTATTTTCGATGTATTCGATGAATGTAACTTAATTTCGATGAATTAAGTGAATATAAGTTATTTTCGATGTATTCGATGTATGAAACTCAATTTCGATGAATTAAGTGAATTTAACTTATTTTCGATGTATTCGATGAATGTAACTTAATTTCGGTGAATTAAGTGATTTCAAGTTATTTTCGATGTATTCGATGTATGAAACTCAATTTCGATGAATTAAGTGAATTTAACTTATTTTCGATGTATTCGATGAATGTAACTTAATTTCGATGAATTAAGTGATTTCAAGTTATTTTCGATGTATTCGATGAATGTAACTTAATTTCGATGAATTAAGTGAATTTAAGTTATTTTCGATGTATTCGATGTATGAAACTCAATTTCGATGAATTAAGCGAATTTAACTTATTTTCGATGTATTCGATGAATGTAACTCAATTTCGATGAATTAAGTGAATTTAACTTATTTTCGATGTATTCGATGAATGTAACTTAATTTCGGTGAATTAAGTGATTTCAAGTTATTTTCGATGTATTCGATGTATGAAACTCAATTTCGATGAATTAAGTGAATTTAACTTATTTTCGATGTATTCGATGAATGTAACTTAATTTCGGTGAATTAAGTGATTTCAAGTTATTTTCGATGTATTCAATGAATGTAACTTAATTTCGATGAATTAAGTGATTTCAAGTTATTTTCGATGTAATCGATGAATGTAACTTAATTTCGATGAATTAAGTGAATTGAACTTATTTTCGATGTATTCGATGAATGTAACTTAATTTCGATGAATTAAGTGATTTCAAGTTATTTTCGATGTATTCGATGAATATACATAACTTAATTTCGATGAATTAAGTGAATTTAACTTATTTTCGATGTATTCGATGAATGTTACTCAGTTTCGATGAATTAAGTGAATTTAACTTATTTTCGATGTATTCGATGAATGTTACTTAATTTCGGTGAATTAAGTGATTTCAGGTTATTTTCGATGTATTCGATGTATGAAACTCAATTTCGATGAATTAAGTGAATTTAACTTATTTTCGATGTATTCGATGAATGTAACTTAATTTCGATGAATTAAGTGATTTCAAGTTATTTTCGATGAATTCGATGAATGTAACTTGATTTCGATGAATTAAGTGAATTGAACTTATTTTCGATGTATTCGAAGAATGTAACTTAATTTCGATGAATTAAGTGAATTTAACTTATTTTCGATGTATTCGATGAATGTAACTTAATTTCGATGAATTAAGTGATTTCAAGTTATTTTCGATGAATTCGATGAATGTAACTTGATTTCGATGAATTAAGTGAATTTAAGTTATTTTCGATGTATTCGATGTATGAAACTCAATTTCGATGAATTAAGTGAATTTAACTTATTTTCGATGTATTCGATGAATGTAACTCAATTTCGATGAATTAAGTGAATTTAACTTATTTTCGATGTATTCGATGAATGTAACTTAATTTCGATGAATTAAGTGAATTTAACTTATTTTCGATGTATTCGATGAATGTAACTTAATTTCGATGAATTAAGTGAATTTAACTTATTTTCGATGTATTCGATGAATATAACTTAATTTCGATGAATTAAGTGATTTCAAGTTATTTTCGATGAATTCGACGAATGTAACTTGATTTCGATGAATTAAGTGAATTTAACTTATTTTCGATGTATTCGATGAATGTAACTTAATTTCGATGAATTAAGTGAATTTAACTTATTTTCGATGTATTCGATGAATATAACTTAATTTCGATGAATTAAGTGATTTCAAGTTATTTTCGATGTATTCGATGAATGTAACTTAATTTCGATGAATTAAGTGAATTGAACTTATTTTCGATGTATTCGATGAATGTAACTTAATTTCGATGAATTAAGTGATTTCAAGTTATTTTCGATGTATTCGATGAATGTAACTTAATTTCGATGAATTAAGTGAATTTAACTTATTTTCGATGTATTCGATGAATGTAACTTAATTTCGATGAATTAAGTGAATTTAACTTATTTTCGATGTATTCGATGAATGTAACTTAATTTCGATGAATTAATGAATTAAGTGATTTCAAGTTATTTTCGATGTATTCGATGAATGTAACTTAATTTCGATGAATTAAGTGAATATAAGTTATTTTCGATGTATTCGATGTATGAAACTCAATTTCGATGAATTAAGTGAATTTAACTTATTTTCGATGTATTCGATGAATGTAACTTAATTTCGATGAATTAAGTGATTTCAAGTTATTTTCGATGTATTCGATGTATGAAACTCAATTTCGATGAATTAAGTGAATTTAACTTATTTTCGATGTATTCGATGAATGTAACTTAATTTCGATGAATTAAGTGATTTCAAGTTATTTTCGATGTATTCGATGAATGTAACTTAATTTCGATGAATTAAGTGAATATAAGTTATTTTCGATGTATTCGATGTATGAAACTCAATTTCATTGAATTAAGTGAATTTAAGTTATTTTCGATGTATTCGATGAATGTATCTTAATTTCGATGAATTAAGTGAATTTAACTTATTTTCGATGTATTCGATGAATGTAACTTAATTTCGATGAATTAAGTGATTTCAAGTTATTTTCGATGTACTCGATGAATGTAACTTAATTTCGATGAATTAAGTGAATTTAAGTTATTTTCGATGTATTCGATGTATGAAACTCAATTTCGATGAATTAAGTGAATTTAACTTATTTTCGATGTATTCGATGAATGTAACTTAATTTCGATGAATTAAGTGATTTCAAGTTATTTTCGATGTATTCGATGAATGTAACTTAATTTCGATGAATTTAGTGAATTTAAGTTATTTTCGATGTATTCGATGTATGAAACTCAATTTCGATGAATTAAGTGAATTTAACTTATTTTCGATGTATTCGATGAATGTAACTTAATTTCGATGAATTAAGTGATTTCAAGTTATTTTCGATGAATTCGATGAATGTAACTTGATTTCGATGAATTAAGTGAATTGAACTTATTTTCGATGTATTCGATGTATGAAACTCAATTTCGATGAATTAAGTGAATTTAACTTATTTTCGATGTATTCGATGAATGTAACTTAATTTCGATGAATTAAGTGATTTCAAGTTATTTTCGATGTATTCGATGAATGTAACTTAATTTCGATGAATTAAGTGAATTTAACTTATTTTCGATGTATTCGATGAATGTAACTTAATTTCGATGAATTAAGTGATTTCAAGTTATTTTCGATGAATTCGATGAATGTAACTTGATTTCGATGAATTAAGTGAATTTAAGTTATTTTCGATGCATTCGATGTATGAAACTCAATTTCGATGAATTAAGTGAATGTAACTTATTTTCGATGTATTCGATGAATGTAACTCAATTTCGATGAATTAAGTGAATTTAACTTATTTTCGATGTATTCGATGAATGTAACTTAATTTCGATGGATTAAGTGAATTTAACTTATTTTCGATGTATTCGATGAATGTAACTTAATTTCGATGAATTAAGTGAATTTAACTTATTTTCGATGTATTCGATGAATATAACTTAATTTCGATGAATTAAGTGATTTCAAGTTATTTTCGATGAATTCGATGAATGTAACTTGATTTCGATGAATTAAGTGAATTTAAGTTATTTTCGATGTATTCGATGTATGAAACTCAATTTCGATGAATTAAGTGAATTTAACTTATTTTCGATGTATTCGATGAATGTAACTTGATTTCGATGAATTAAGTGAATTTAAGTTATTTTCGATGTATTCGATGTATGAAACTCAATTTCGATGAATTAAGTGAATTTAACTTATTTTCGATGTATTCGATGAATGTAACTCAATTTCGATGAATTAAGTGAATTTAACTTATTTTCGATGTATTCGATGAATGTAACTTAATTTCGATGAATTAAGTGAATTGAACTTATTTTCGATGTATTCGATGAATGTAACTTAATTTCGATGAATTAAGTGAATTGAACTTATTTTCGATGTATTCGATGAATGTAACTCAATTTCGATGAATTAAGTGAATTTAACTTATTTTCGATGTATTCGATGAATGTAACTTAATTTCGATGAATTAAGTGAATTGAACTTATTTTCGATGTATTCGATGAATGTAACTTAATTTCGATGAATTAAGTGATTTCAAGTTATTTTCGATGTATTCGATGAATGTAACTTAATTTCGATGAATTAAGTGAATTTAACTTATTTTCGATGTATTCGATGAATGTAACTTAATTTCGATGAATTAAGTGAATTTAACTTATTTTCGATGTATTCGATGAATGTAACTTAATTTCGATGAATTAATGAATTAAGTGATTTCAAGTTATTTTCGATGTATTCGATGAATGTAACTTAATTTCGATGAATTAAGTGAATAGAAGTTATTTTCGATGTATTCGATGTATGAAACTCAATTTCGATGAATTAAGTGAATTTAACTTATTTTCGATGTATTCGATGAATGTAACTTAATTTCGATGAATTAAGTGATTTCAAGTTATTTTCGATGTATTCGATGTATGAAACTCAGTTTCGATGAATTAAGTGAATTTAACTTATTTTCGATGTATTCGATGAATGTAACTTAATTTCGATGAATTAAGTGATTTCAAGTTATTTTCGATGTATTCGATGAATGTAACTTAATTTCGATGAATTAAGTGAATATAAGTTATTTTCGATGTATTCGATGTATGAAACTCAATTTCATTGAATTAAGTGAATTTAACTTATTTTCGATGTATTCGATGAATGTAACTTAATTTCGATGAATTAAGTTATTTCAAGTTATTTTCGATGTATTCGATGAATGTAACTTAATTTCGATGAATTAAGTGAATTTAAGTTATTTTCGATGTATTCGATGAATGTAACTTAATTTCGATGAATTAAGTGAATTTAACTTATTTTCGATGTATTCGATGAATGTAACTTAATTTCGATGAATTAAGTGATTTCAAGTTATTTTCGATGTACTCGATGAATATAACTTAATTTCGATGAATTAAGTGAATTTAAGTTATTTTCGATGTATTCGATGTATGAAACTCAATTTCGATGAATTAAGTGAATTTAACTTATTTTCGATGTATTCGATGAATGTAACTTAATTTCGATGAATTAAGTGATTTCAAGTTATTTTCGATGTATTCGATGAATGTAACTTAATTTCGATGAATTTAGTGAATTTAAGTTATTTTCGATGTATTCGATGTATGAAACTCAATTTCGATGAATTAAGTGAATTTAACTTATTTTCGATGTATTCGATGAATGTTACTTAATTTCGATGAATTAAGTGAATTTAACTTATTTTCGATGTATTCGATGAATGTAACTTAATTTCGATGAATTAAGTGAATTTAACTTATTTTCGATGTATTCGATGAATGTAACTTAATTTCGATGAATTAAGTGAATTTAACTTATTTTCGATGTATTCGATGAATATAACTTAATTTCGATGAATTAAGTGATTTCAAGTTATTTTCGATGAATTCGATGAATGTAACTTGATTTCGATGAATTAAGTGAATTTAAGTTATTTTCGATGTATTCGATGTATGAAACTCAATTTCGATGAATTAAGTGAATTTAACTTATTTTCGATGTATTCGATGAATGTAACTTGATTTCGATGAATTAAGTGAATTTAAGTTATTTTCGATGTATTCGATGTATGAAACTCAATTTCGATGAATTAAGTGAATTTAACTTATTTTCGATGTATTCGATGAATGTAACTCAATTTCGATGAATTAAGTGAATTTAACTTATTTTCGATGTATTCGATGAATGTAACTTAATTTCGATGAATTAAGTGAATTGAACTTATTTTCGATGTATTCGATGAATGTAACTTAATTTCGATGAATTAAGTGAATTGAACTTATTTTCGATGTATTCGATGAATGTAACTTAATTTCGATGAATTAAGTGAATTTAACTTATTTTCGATGTATTCGATGAATGTAACTTAATTTCGATGAATTAAGTGAATTTAACTTATTTTCGATGTATTCGATGTATGAAACTCAATTTCGATGAATTAAGTGAATTTAAGTTATTTTCGATGTATTCGATGAATGTAACTTAATTTCGATGAATTAAGTGAATTTAACTTATTTTCGATGTATTCGATGAATGTAACTCAATTTCGATGAATTAAGTGATTTCAAGTTATTTTCGATGTATTCGATGTATGAAACTCAATTTCGATGAATTAAGTGAATTTAACTTATTTTCGATGTATTCGATGAATATAACTTAATTTCGGTGAATTAAGTGAATTTAAGTTATTTTCGATGTATTCGATGTATGAAACTCAATTTCGATGAATTAAGTGAATTTAACTTATTTTCGATGTATTCGATGAATGCAACTTAATTTCGATGAATTAAGTGAATTTAACTTATTTTCGATGTATTCGATGAATATAACTTAATTTCGGTGAATTAAGTGAATTTAAGTTATTTTCGATGTATTCGACGAATGTAACTTAATTTCGAGAATTAAGTGATTTCAAGTTATTTTCGATGTATTCGATGAATGTAACTTGATTTCGATGAATTAAGTGATTTCAAGTTATTTTCGATGTATTCGATGAATGTAACTTGATTTCGATGAATTAAGTGATTTCAAGTTATTTTCGATGTATTCGATGTATGAAACTCAATTTCGATTAATTAAGTGAATTTAACTTATTTTCGATGTATTCGATGAATGTAACTTAATTTCGATGAATTAAGTGAATTTAACTTATTTTCGATGTATTCGATGAATGTAACTTAATTTCGATGAATTAAGTGAATTGAACTTATTTTCGATGTATTCGATGAATGTAACTCAATTTCGATGAATTAAGTGAATTTAAGTTATTTTCGATGTATTCGATGTATGAAACTCCATTTCGATGAATTAAGTGAATTTAACTTATTTTCGATGTATTCGATGAATGTAACTTAATTTCGATGAATTAAGTGAATTGAACTTATTTTCGTTGTATTCGATGTATGAAACTCAATTTCGATGAATTAAGTGAATTGAACTTATTTTCGATGTATTCGATGAATGTAACTTGATTTCGATGAATTAAGTGATTTCAAGTTATTTTCGATGAATTCGATGAATGTAACTTAATTTCGATGAATTAAGTGAATTTAACTTATTTTCGATGTATTCGATGAATGTAACTTAATTTCGATGAATTAAGTGATTTCAAGTTATTTTCTATGTATTCGATGTATGAAACTCAATTTTGATGAATTAAGTGATTTCAAGTTATTTTCGATGTATTCGATGTATGAAACTCAATTTCGATGAATTAAGTGAATTTAACTTATTTTCGATGTATTCGATGAATGTAACTTAATTTCGATGAATTAAGTGAATTTAACTTATTTTCGATGTATTCGATGAATATAACTTAATTTCGGTGAATTAAGTGAATTTAAGTTATTTTCGATGTATTCGATGAATGTAACTTAATTTCGATGAATTAAGTGAATTTAAGTTATTTTCGATGTATTCGATGTATGAAACTCAATTTCGATGAATTAAGTGAATTTAACTTATTTTCGATGTATTCGATGAATGTAACTCAATTTCGATGAATTAAGTGAATTTAACTTATTTTCGATGTATTCGATGAATGTAACTTAATTTCGATGAATTAAGTGAATTTAAGTTATTTTCGATGTATTCGATGAATGTAACTTAATTTCGATGAATTAAGTGAATTTAACTTATTTTCGATGTATTCGATGAATGTAACTCAATTTCGATGAATTAAGTGAATTGAACTTATTTTCGATGTATTCGATGAATGTAACTTAATTTCGATGAATTAAGTGAATTTAAGTTATTTTCGATGTATTCGATGTATGAAACTCAATTTCGATGAATTAAGTGAATTTAACTTATTTTCGATGTATTCGATGAATGTAACTTAATTTCGATGAATTAAGTGATTTCAAGTTATTTTCGATGTATTCGATGTATGAAACTCAATTTCGATGAATTAAGTGAATTTAACTTATTTTCGATGTATTCGATGAATGTAACTCAATTTCGATGAATTAAGTGAATTTAACTTATTTTCGATGTATTCGATGAATGTAACTTAATTTCGATGAATTAAGTGAATTTAAGTTATTTTCGATGTATTCGATGAATGTAACTTAATTTCGATGAATTAAGTGAATTTAACTTATTTTCGATGTATTCGATGAATATAACTTAATTTCGGTGAATTAAGTGAATTTAAGTTATTTTCGATGTATTCGATGAATGTAACTTAATTTCGATGAATTAAGTGAATTTAAGTTATTTTCGATGTATTCGATGTATGAAACTCAATTTCGATGAATTAAGTGAATTTAACTTATTTTCGATGTATTCGATGAATGTAACTTAATTTTGATGAATTAAGTGATTTCAAGTTATTTTCGATGTATTCGATGAATGTAACTTGATTTCGATGAATTAAGTGATTTCAAGTTATTTTCGATGTATTCGATGAATGTAGGTAACTTGATTTCGATTAATTAAGTGATTTCAAGTTATTTTCGATGTATTCGATGTATGAAACTCAATTTCGATGAATTAAGTGAATTTAACTTATTTTCGATGTATTCGATGAATGTAACTTAATTTCGATGAATTAAGTGAATTTAAGTTATTTTCGATGTATTCGATGTATGAAACTCAATTTCGATGAATTAAGTGAATTTAACTTATTTTCGATGTATTCGATGAATGTAACTTAATTTCGATGAATTAAGTGAATTTAAGTTATTTTCGATGTATTCGATGTATGAAACTCAATTTCGATGAATTAAGTGAATTTAACTTATTTTCGATGTATTCGATGAATGTAACTCAATTTCGATGAATTAAGTGAATTGAATTTATTTTCGATGTATTCGATGAATGTAACTCAATTTCGATGAATTAAGTGAATTGAACTTATTTTCGATGTATTCGATGAATGTAACTCAATTTCGATGAATTAAGTGATTTCAAGTTATTTTCGATGTTTTCGATGAATGTAACTTAATTTCGATGAATTAAGTGAATTTAAGTTATTTTCGATGTATTCGATGTATGAAACTCAATTTCGATGAATTAAGTGAATTTAAGTTATTTTCGATGTATTCGATGTATGAAACTCAATTTCGATGAATTAAGTGAATTTAACTTATTTTCGATGTATTCGATGTATGAAACTCAATTTCGATGAATTAAGTGAATTTAACTTATTTTCGATGTATTCGATGAATGTAACTCAATTTCGATGAATTAAGTGAATTTAACTTATTTTCGATGTATTCGATGAATGTAACTTAATTTCGATGAATTAAGTGATTTCAAGTTATTTTCGATGTATTCGATGTATGAAACTCAATTTCGATGAATTAAGTGAATTTAACTTATTTTCGATGTATTCGATGAATGTAACTTAATTTCGATGAATTAAGTGAATTTAACTTATTTTCGATGTATTCGATGAATGTAACTTAATTTCGATGAATTAAGTGAATTTAAGTTATTTTCGATGTATTCGATGTATGAAACTCAATTTCGATGAATTAAGTGAATTTAACTTATTTTCGATGTATTCGATGAATGTAACTTAATTTCGATGAATTAAGTGAATTTAAGTTATTTTCGATGTATTCGATGTATGAAACTCAATTTCGATGAATTAAGTGAATTTAACTTATTTTCGATGTATTCGATGAATGTAACTCAATTTCGATGAATTAAGTGAATTGAATTTATTTTCGATGTATTCGATGAATGTAACTCAATTTCGATGAATTAAGTGAATTGAACTTATTTTCGATGTATTCGATGAATGTAACTCAATTTCGATGAATTAAGTGATTTCAAGTTATTTTCGATGTTTTCGATGAATGTAACTTAATTTCGATGAATTAAGTGAATTTAAGTTATTTTCGATGTATTCGATGTATGAAACTCAATTTCGATGAATTAAGTGAATTTAACTTATTTTCGATGTATTCGATGTATGAAACTCAATTTCGATGAATTAAGTGAATTTAAGTTATTTTCGATGTATTCGATGAATGTAACTTAATTTCGATGAATTAAGTGAATTTAAGTTATTTTCGATGTATTCGATGTATGAAACTCAATTTCGATGAATTAAGTGAATTTAACTTATTTTCGATGTATTCGATGAATGTAACTTAATTTCGATGAATTAAGTAATTTCAAGTAATTTTCGATGTATTCGATGAACGTAACTTGATTTCGATGAATTAAGTGATTTCAAGTTATTTTCGATGTATTCGATGAATGTAACTTGATTTCGATGAATTAAGTGATTTCAAGTTATTTTCGATGTATTCGATGTATGAAACTCAATTTCGATGAATTAAGTGAATTGAACTTATTTTCGATGTATTCGATGAATGTAACTTAATTTCGATGAATTAAGTGATTTCAAGTTATTTTCGATGTATTCGATGAATGTAACTTAATTTCGATGAATTAAGTGAATTTAGCTTATTTTCGATGCATTCGATGAATGTAACTTAATTTCGATGAATTAAGTGATTTCAAGTTATTTTCGATGAATTCGATGAATGTAACTTGATTTCGATGAATTAAGTGAATTTAAGTTATTTTCGATGTATTCGATGTATGAAACTCAATTTCGATGAATTAAGTGAATTTAACTTATTTTCGATGTATTCGATGAATGTAACTCAATTTCGATGAATTAAGTGAATTTAACTTATTTTCGATGTATTCGATGAATGTAACTTAATTTCGATGAATTAAGTGAATTTAACTTATTTTCGATGTATTCGATGAATGTAACTCAATTTCGATGAATTAAGTGAATTGAACTTATTTTCGATGTATTCGATGAATGTAACTTAATTTCGATGAATTAAGTGATTTCAAGTTATTTTCGATGTATTCGATGAATGTAACTTAATTTCGGTGAATTAAGTGATTTCAAGTTATTTTCGATGTATTCGATGTATGAAACTCAATTTCGATGAATTAAGTGAATTTAACTTATTTTCGATGTATTCGATGAATGTAACTTAATTTCGATGAATTAAGTGATTTCAAGTTATTTTCGATGTATTCGATGAATGTAACTTAATTTCGATGAATTAAGTGAATTTAAGTTATTTTCGATGTATTCGATGTATGAAACTCAATTTCGATGAATTAAGTGAATTTAACTTATTTTCGATGTATTCGATGAATGTAACTCAATTTCGATGAATTAAGTGATTTCAAGTTATTTTCGATGTATTCGATGTATGAAACTCAATTTCGATGAATTAAGTGAATTGAACTTATTTTCGATGTATTCGATGTATGAAACTCAATTTCGATGAATTAAGTGAATTTAACTTATTTTCGATGTATTCGATGAATGTAACTTAATTTCGATGAATTAAGTGATTTCAAGTTATTTTCGATGTATTCGATGAATGTAACTTAATTTCGATGAATTAAGTGAATTTAAGTTATTTTCGATGTATTCGATGTATGAAACTCAATTTCGATGAATTAAGTGAATTTAACTTATTTTCGATGTATTCGATGAATGTAACTTAATTTCGATGAATTAAGTGATTTCAAGTTATTTTCGATGAATTCGATGAATGTAACTTGATTTCGATGAATTAAGTGAATTTAAGTTATTTTCGATGTATTCGATGTATGAAACTCAATTTCGATGAATTAAGTGAATTTAACTTATTTTCGATGTATTCGATGAATGTAACTTAATTTCGACGAATTAAGTGAATTTAACTTATTTTCGATGTATTCGATGAATATAACTTAATTTCGGTGAATTAAGTGAATTTAAGTTATTTTCGATGTATTCGATGAATGTAACTTAATTTCGATGAATTAAGTGATTTCAAGTTATTTTCGATGTATTCGATGAATGTAACTTAATTTCGATGAATTAAGTGAATTGAACTTATTTTCGATGTATTCGATGTATGAAACTCAATTTCGATGAATTAAGTGAATTTAACTTATTTTCGATGTATTCGATGAATGTAACTTAATTTCGATGAATTAAGTGATTTCAAGTTATTTTCGATGTATTCGATGTATGAAACTCAATTTCGATGAATTAAGTGAATTTAACTTATTTTCGATGTATTCGATGAATGTAACTTAATTTCCATGAATTAAGTGATTTCAAGTTATTTTCGATGTATTCGATGAATGTAACTTGATTTCGATGAATTAAGTGAATTTAAGTTATTTTCGATGTATTCGATGTATGAAACTCAATTTCGATGAATTAAGTGAATTTAACTTATTTTCGATGTATTCGATGAATGTAACTTAATTTCGACGAACTAAGTGAATTTAACTTATTTTCGATGTATTCGATGAATATAACTTAATTTCGGTGAATTAAGTGAATTTAAGTTATTTTCGATGTATTCGATGAATGTAACTTAATTTCGATGAATTAAGTGATTTCAAGTTATTTTCGATGTATTCGATGAATGTAACTTAATTTCGATGAATTAAGTGAATTTAAGTTATTTTCGATGTATTCGATGTATGAAACTCAATTTCGATGAATTAAGTGAATTTAACTTATTTTCGATGTATTCGATGAATGTAACTCAATTTCGATGAATTAAGTGATTTCAAGTTATTTTCGATGTATTCGATGTATGAAACTCAATTTCGATGAATTAAGTGAATTTAACTTATTTTCGATGTATTCGATGAATGTAACTTAATTTCGATGAATTAAGTGAATTGAACTTATTTTCGATGTATTCGATGTATGAAACTCAATTTCGATGAATTAAGTGAATTTAACTTATTTTCGATGTATTCGATGAATGTAACTTAATTTCGATGAATTAAGTGATTTCAAGTTATTTTCGATGTATTCGATGTATGAAACTCAATTTCGATGAATTAAGTGAATTTAACTTATTTTCGATGTATTCGATGAATGTAACTTAATTTCGATGAATTAAGTGATTTCAAGTTATTTTCGATGTATTCGATGTATGAAACTCAATTTCGATGAATTAAGTGAATTTAACTTATTTTCGATGTATTCGATGAATGTAACTTAATTTCGATGAATTAAGTGATTTCAAGTTATTTTCGATGTATTCGATGAATGTAACTTGATTTCGATGAATTAAGAGAATTTAAGTTATTTTCGATGTATTCGATGTATGAAACTCAATTTCGATGAATTAAGTGAATTTAACTTATTTTCGATGTATTCGATGAATATAACTTAATTTCGGTGAATTAAGTGAATTTAAGTTATTTTCGATGTATTCGATGAATGTAACTTAATTTCGATGAATTAAGTGAATTTAACTTATTTTCGATGTATTCGAAGAATGCAACTTAATTTCGATGAATTAAGTGAATTTAACTTATTGATGAATTAAGTGAATTGAACTTATTTTCGATGTATTCGATGAATGTAACTTAATTTCGATGAATTAGGTGAATTCAAGTTATTTTCGATGAATTCGATGAATGTAACTTGATTTCGATGAATTAAGTGAATTTAAGTTATTTTCGATGTATTCGATGTATGAAACTCAATTTCGATGAATTAAGTGAATTTAACTTATTTTCGATGTATTCGATGAATAAAACTTAATTTCGGTGAATTAAGTGAATTTAAGTTATTTTCGATGTATTCGATGAATGTAACTTAATTTCGATGAATTAAGTGAATTTAACTTATTTTCGATGTATTCGATGAATGTAACTCAATTTCGATGAATTAAGTGAATTGAACTTATTTTCGATGTATTCGATGAATGTAACTTAATTTCGATGAATTAAGTGAATTTAAGTTATTTTCGATGTATTCGATGTATGAAACTCAATTTCGATGAATTAAGTGAATTTAACTTATTTTCGATGTATTCGATGAATGTAACTTAATTTCGATGAATTAAGTGATTTCAAGTTATTTTCGATGTATTCGATGTATGAAACTCAATTTCGATGAATTAAGTGAATTTAACTTATTTTCGATGTATTCGATGAATGCAACTTAATTTCGATGAATTAAGTGAATTTAACTTATTTTCGATGTATTCGATGAATGTAACTTAATTTCGACGAATTAAGTGAATTTAAGTTATTTTCGATGTATTCGATGTATGAAACTCAATTTCGATGAATTAAGTGAATTTAACTTATTTTCGATGTATTCGATGAATGTAACTTAATTTCGAGAATTAAGTGATTTCAAGTTATTTTCGATGTATTCGATGAATGTAACTTGATTTCGATGAATTAAGTGATTTCAAGTTATTTTCGATGTATTCGATGAATGTAACTTGATTTCGATGAATTAAGTGATTTCAAGTTATTTTCGATGTATTCGATGTATGAAACTCAATTTCGATTAATTAAGTGAATTTAACTTATTTTCGATGTATTCGATGAATGTAACTTAATTTCGATGAATTAAGTGAATTTAACTTATTTTCGATGTATTCGATGAATGTAACTTAATTTCGATGAATTAAGTGAATTGAACTTATTTTCGTTGTATTCGATGTATGAAACTCAATTTCGATGAATTAAGTGAATTGAACTTATTTTCGATGTATTCGATGAATGTAACTTGATTTCGATGAATTAAGTGATTTCAAGTTATTTTCGATGAATTCGATGAATGTAACTTAATTTCGATGAATTAAGTGAATTTAACTTATTTTCGATGTATTCGATGAATGTAACTTAATTTCGATGAATTAAGTGATTTCAAGTTATTTTCTATGTATTCGATGTATGAAACTCAATTTCGATGAATTAAGTGATTTCAAGTTATTTTCGATGTATTCGATGTATGAAACTCAATTTCGATGAATTAAGTGAATTTAACTTATTTTCGATGTATTCGATGAATGTAACTTAATTTCGATGAATTAAGTGAATTTAACTTATTTTCGATGTATTCGATGAATATAACTTAATTTCGGTGAATTAAGTGAATTTAAGTTATTTTCGATGTATTCGATGAATGTAACTTAATTTCGATGAATTAAGTGAATTTAAGTTATTTTCGATGTATTCGATGTATGAAACTCAATTTCGATGAATTAAGTGAATTTAACTTATTTTCGATGTATTCGATGAATGTAACTCAATTTCGATGAATTAAGTGAATTTAACTTATTTTCGATGTATTCGATGAATGTAACTTAATTTCGATGAATTAAGTGAATTTAAGTTATTTTCGATGTATTCGATGTATGAAACTCAATTTCGATGAATTAAGTGAATTTAACTTATTTTCGATGTATTCGATGAATGTAACTCAATTTCGATGAATTAAGTGAATTGAACTTATTTTCGATGTATTCGATGAATGTAACTTAATTTCGATGAATTAAGTGAATTTAAGTTATTTTCGATGTATTCGATGTATGAAACTCAATTTCGATGAATTAAGTGAATTTAACTTATTTTCGATGTATTCGATGAATGTAACTTAATTTCGATGAATTAAGTGATTTCAAGTTATTTTCGATGTATTCGATGTATGAAACTCAATTTCGATGAATTAAGTGAATTTAACTTATTTTCGATGTATTCGATGAATGTAACTTAATTTCGATGAATTAAGTGAATTTAACTTATTTTCGATGTATTCGATGAATATAACTTAATTTCGGTGAATTAAGTGAATTTAAGTTATTTTCGATGTATTCGATGAATGTAACTTAATTTCGATGAATTAAGTGAATTTAAGTTATTTTCGATGTATTCGATGTATGAAACTCAATTTCGATGAATTAAGTGAATTTAACTTATTTTCGATGTATTCGATGAATGTAACTTAATTTCGATGAATTAAGTGATTTCAAGTTATTTTCGATGTATTCGATGAATGTAACTTAATTTCGATGAATTAAGTGATTTCAAGTTATTTTCGATGTATTCGATGAATGTAACTTGATTTCGATGAATTAAGTGATTTCAAGTTATTTTCGATGTATTCGATGTATGAAACTCAATTTCGATGAATTAAGTGAATTTAACTTATTTTCGATGTATTCGATGAATGTAACTTAATTTCGATGAATTAAGTGAATTTAACATATTTTCGATGTATTCGATGAATGTAACTTAATTTCGATGAATTAAGTGAATTTAAGTTATTTTCGATGTATTCGATGTATGAAACTCAATTTCGATGAATTAAGTGAATTTAACTTATTTTCGATGTATTCGATGAATGTAACTTAATTTCGATGAATTAAGTGAATTTAAGTTATTTTCGATGTATTCGATGTATGAAACTCAATTTCGATGAATTAAGTGAATTTAACTTATTTTCGATGTATTCGATGAATGTAACTCAATTTCGATGAATTAAGTGAATTGAATTTATTTTCGATGTATTCGATGAATGTAACTCAATTTCGATGAATTAAGTGAATTGAACTTATTTTCGATGTATTCGATGAATGTAACTCAATTTCGATGAATTAAGTGATTTCAAGTTATTTTCGATGTTTTCGATGAATGTAACTTAATTTCGATGAATTAAGTGAATTTAAGTTATTTTCGATGTATTCGATGTATGAAACTCAATTTCGATGAATTAAGTGAATTTAACTTATTTTCGATGTATTCGATGTATGAAACTCAATTTCGATGAATTAAGTGAATTTAACTTATTTCCGATGTATTCGATGTATGAAACTCAATTTCGATGAATTAAGTGAATTTAACTTATTTTCGATGTATTCGATGAATGTAACTCAATTTCGATGAATTAAGTGAATTTAACTTATTTTCGATGTATTCGATGAATGTAACTTAATTTCGATGAATTAAGTGATTTCAAGTTATTTTCGATGTATTCGATGTATGAAACTCAATTTCGATGAATTAAGTGAATTTAACTTATTTTCGATGTATTCGATGAATGTAACTTAATTTCGATGAATTAAGTGAATTTAACTTATTTTCGATGTATTCGATGAATATAACTTAATTTCGGTGAATTAAGTGAATTTAAGTTATTTTCGATGTATTCGATGAATGTAACTTAATTTCGATGAATTAAGTGAATTTAAGTTATTTTCGATGTATTCGATGTATGAAACTCAATTTCGATGAATTAAGTGAATTTAACTTATTTTCGATGTATTCGATGAATGTAACTTAATTTCGATGAATTAAGTAATTTCAAGTAATTTTCGATGTATTCGATGAATGTAACTTGATTTCGATGAATTAAGTGATGTCAAGTTATTTTCGATGTATTCGATGAATGTAACTTGATTTCGATGAATTAAGTGATTTCAAGTTATTTTCGATGTATTCGATGTATGAAACTCAATTTCGATGAATTAAGTGAATTGAACTTATTTTCGATGTATTCGATGAATGTAACTTAATTTCGATGAATTAAGTGATTTCAAGTTATTTTCGATGTATTCGATGAATGTAACTTAATTTCGATGAATTAAGTGAATTTAACTTATTTTCGATGTATTCGATGAATGTAACTTAATTTCGATGAATTAAGTGATTTCAAGTTATTTTCGATGAATTCGATGAATGTAACTTGATTTCGATGAATTAAGTGAATTTAAGTTATTTTCGATGTATTCGATGTATGAAACTCAATTTCGATGAATTAAGTGAATTTAACTTATTTTCGATGTATTCGATGAATGTAACTCAATTTCGATGAATTAAGTGAATTTAACTTATTTTCGATGTATTCGATGAATGTAACTTAATTTCGATGAATTAAGTGAATTTAACTTATTTTCGATGTATTCGATGAATGTAACTCAATTTCGATGAATTAAGTGAATTGAACTTATTTTCGATGTATTCGATGAATGTAACTTAATTTCGATGAATTAAGTGATTTCAAGTTATTTTCGATGTATTCGATGAATGTAACTTAATTTCGGTGAATTAAGTGATTTCAAGTTATTTTCGATGTATTCGATGTATGAAACTCAATTTCGATGAATTAAGTGAATTTAACTTATTTTCGATGTATTCGATGAATGTAACTTAATTTCGATGAATTAAGTGATTTCAAGTTATTTTCGATGTATTCGATGAATGTAACTTAATTTCGATGAATTAAGTGAATTTAAGTTATTTTCGATGTATTCGATGTATGAAACTCAATTTCGATGAATTAAGTGAATTTAACTTATTTTCGATGTATTCGATGAATGTAACTCAATTTCGATGAATTAAGTGATTTCAAGTTATTTTCGATGTATTCGATGTATGAAACTCAATTTCGATGAATTAAGTGAATTGAACTTATTTTCGATGTATTCGATGTATGAAACTCAATTTCGATGAATTAAGTGAATTTAACTTATTTTCGATGTATTCGATGAATGTAACTTAATTTCGATGAATTAAGTGATTTCAAATTATTTTCGATGTATTCGATGAATGTAACTTAATTTCGATGAATTAAGTGAATTTAAGTTATTTTCGATGTATTCGATGTATGAAACTCAATTTCGATGAATTAAGTGAATTTAACTTATTTTCGATGTATTCGATGAATGTAACTTAATTTCGATGAATTAAGTGATTTCAAGTTATTTTCGATGTATTCGATGAATGTAACTTAATTTCGATGAATTAAGTGAATTTAAGTTATTTTCGATGTATTCGATGTATGAAACTCAATTTCGATGAATTAAGTGAATTTAACTTATTTTCGATGTATTCGATGAATGTAACTTAATTTCGATGAATTAAGTGATTTCAAGTTATTTTCGATGTATTCGATGAATGTAACTTAATTTCGATGAATTAAGTGAATTTAAGTTATTTTCGATGTATTCGATGTATGAAACTCAATTTCGATGAATTAAGTGAATTTAACTTATTTTCGATGTATTCGATGAATGTAACTTAATTTCGATGAATTAAGTGATTTCAAGTTATTTTCGATGAATTCGATGAATGTAACTTGATTTCGATGAATTAAGTGAATTTAAGTTATTTTCGATGTATTCGATGTATGAAACGATGAATGTAACTTAATTTCGATGAATTAAGTGAATTTAAGTTATTTTCGATGTATTCGAAGTATGAAACTCAATTTCGATGAATTAAGTGAATTTAACTTATTTTCGATGTATTCGATGAATGTAACTTAATTTCGATTAATTAAGTGATTTCAAGTTATTTTCGATGTATTCGATGTATGAAACTCAATTTCGATGAATTAAGTGAATTTAACTTATTTTCGATGTATTCGATGAATGTAACTTAATTTCGATGAATTAAGTGATTTCTATTTTCGATGAATTCGATGTATGAAACTCAATTTCGATGAATTAAGTGAATTTAACTTATTTTCGATGTATTCGATGAATGTAACTTAATTTCGATGAATTAAGTGAATTTAAGTTATTTTCGATGTATTCGATGTATGAAACTCAATTTCGATGAATTAAGTGAATTTAAGTTATTTTCGATGTATTCGATGAATGTAACTTAATTTCGATGAATTAAGTGAATTTAAGTTATTTTGGATGTATTCGATGTATGAAACTCAATTTCGATGAATTAAGTGAATTTAACTTATTTTCGATGTATTCGATGTATGAAACTTAATTGCGATGAATTAAGTGATTTCAAGTTATTTTCGATGAATTCGATGTATGAAACTCAATTTCGATGAATTAAGTGAATTTAACTTATTTTCGATGTATTCGATGAATGTAACTTAATTTCGATGAATTAAGAGATTTCAAGTTATTTTCGATGAATTCGATGAAGGTAACTTGATTTCGATGAATTAAGTGAATTTAAGTTATTTTCGATGTATTCGATGTATGAAACACAATTTCGATGAATTAAGTGAATTTAACTTATTTTCGATGTATTCGATGAATGTAACTTGATTTCGATGAATTAAGTGAATATAAGTTATTTTCGATGTATTCGATGTATGAAACTCAATTTCGATGAATTAAGTGAATTTAACTTATTTTCGATGTATTCGATGAATGTAACTTAATTTCGATGAATTAAGTGATTTCAAGTTATTTTCGATGTATTCGATGAATGTAACTTAATTTCGATGAATTAAGTGAATTTAACTTATTTTCGATGTATTCGATGAATATAAATTAATTTCGGTGAATTAAGTGAATTTAAGTTATTTTCGATGTATTCGATGAATGTAACTTAATTTCGATGAATTAAGTGAATTTAAGTTATTTTCGATGTATTCGATGTATGAAACTCAATTTCGATGAATTAAGTGAATCTAAGTTATTTTCGATGTATTCGATGAATGTAACTTAATTTCGATGAATTAAGTGAATTTAAGTTATTTTGGATGTATTCGATGTATGAAACTCAATTTCGATGAATTAAGTGAATTTAACTTATTTTCGATGTATTCGATGTATGAAACTTAATTTCGATGAATTAAGTGATTTCAAGTTATTTTCGATGAATTCGATGTATGAAACTCAATTTCGATGAATTAAGTGAATTTAACTTATTTTCGATGTATTCGATGAATGTAACTTAATTTCGATGAATTAAGTGATTTCAAGTTATTTTCGATGAATTCGATGAATGTAACTTGATTTCGATGAATTAAGTGAATTTAAGTTATTTTCGATGTATTCGATGTATGAAACTCAATTTCGATGAATTAAGTGAATTTAACTTATTTACGATGTATTCGATGAATGTAACTTGATTTCGATGAATTAAGTGAATATAAGTTATTTTCGATGTATTCGATGTATGAAACTCAATTTCGATGAATTAAGTGAATTTAACTTATTTTCGATGTATTCGATGAATGTAACTTAATTTCGATGAATTAAGTGATTTCAAGTTATTTTCGATGTATTCGATGAATGTAACTTAATTTCGATGAATTAAGTGAATTTAACTTATTTTCGATGTATTCGATGAATGTAACTTAATTTCGATGAATTAAGTGAATTTAAGTTATTTTCGATGTATTCGATGTATGAAACTCAATTTCGATGAATTAAGTGAATTTAACTTATTTTCGATGTATTCGATGAATGTAACTCAATTTCGATGAATTAAGTGAATTTAAGTTATTTTCGAAGTATTCGATGTATGAAACTCAATTTCGATGAATTAAGTGAATTTAACTTATTTTCGATGTATTCGATGAATGTAACTTAATTTCGATGAATTAAGTGAATTTAAGTTATTTTCGATGTATTCGATGAATATAACTTAATTTCGGTGAATTAAGTGAATTTAAGTTATTTTCGATGTATTCGATGAATGTAACTTAATTTCGATGAATTAAGTGATTTCAAGTTATTTTCGATGAATTCGATGAATGTAACTTGATTTCGATGAATTAAGTGAATTTAAGTTATTTTCGATGTATTCGATGTATGAAACTCAATTTCGATGAATTAAGTGAATTTAACTTATTTTCGATGTATTCGATGAATGTAACTTAATTTCGATGAATTAAGTGATTTCAAGTTATTTTCGATGTATTCGATGTATGAAACTCAATTTCGATGAATTAAGTGAATTTAACTTATTTTCGATGTATTCGATGAATGTAACTTAATTTCGATGAATTAAGTGAATTTAAGTTATTTTCGATGTATTCGATGAATATAACTTAATTTCGGTGAATTAAGTGAATTTAAGTTATTTTCGATGTATTCGATGTATGAAACTCAATTTCGATGAATTAAGTGAATTTAACTTATTTTCGATGTATTCGATGAATGTAACTTAATTTCGATGAATTAAGTGAATTTAAGTTATTTTCGATGTATTCGAAGTATGAAACTCAATTTCGATGAATTAAGTGAATTTAACTTATTTTCGATGTATTCGATGAATGTAACTTAATTTCGATGAATTAAGTGATTTCAAGTTATTTTCGATGTATTCGATGTATGAAACTCAATTTCGATGAATTAAGTGAATTTAACTTATTTTCGATGTATTCGATGAATGTAACTTAATTTCGATGAATTAAGTGATTTCTATTTTCGATGAATTCGATGTATGAAACTCAATTTCGATGAATTAAGTGAATTTAACTTATTTTCGATGTATTCGATGAATGTAACTTAATTTCGATGAATTAAGTGAATTTAAGTTATTTTCGATGTATTCGATGTATGAAACTCAATTTCGATGAATTAAGTGAATTTAAGTTATTTTCTATGTATTCGATGAATGTAACTTAATTTCGATGAATTAAGTGCATTTAAGTTATTTTGGATGTATTCGATGTATGAAACTCAATTTCGATGAATTAAGTGAATTTAACTTATTTTCGATGTATTCGATGTATGAAACTTAATTTCGATGAATTAAGTGATTTCAAGTTATTTTCGATGAATTCGATGTATGAAACTCAATTTCGATGAATTAAGTGAATTTAACTTATTTTCGATGTATTCGATGAATGTAACTTAATTTCGATGAATTAAGTGATTTCAAGTTATTTTCGATGAATTCGATGAATGTAACTTGATTTCGATGAATTAAGTGAATTTAAGTTATTTTCGATGTATTCGATGTATGAAACTCAATTTCGATGAATTAAGTGAATTTAACTTATTTTCGATGTATTCGATGAATGTAAC
Organism: Thereva unica; assembly: GCA_949987705.1. Taxonomy (NCBI): domain Eukaryota; kingdom Metazoa; phylum Arthropoda; class Insecta; order Diptera; family Therevidae; genus Thereva; species Thereva unica. Next base: position 147,936 of record CATLJY010000468.1, on the reverse strand, counting down.
TTGATTTCGATGAATTAAGTGAATATAAGTTATTTTCGATGTATTCGATGTATGAAACTCAATTTCGATGAATTAAGTGAATTTAACTTATTTTCGATGTATTCGATGAATGTAACTTAATTTCGATGAATTAAGTGATTTCAAGTTATTTTCGATGTATTCGATGAATGTAACTCAATTTCGATGAATTAAGTGAATTTAACTTATTTTCGATGTATGAAACTTAATTTCGATGAATTAAGTGATTTCAAGTTATTTTCGATGAATTCGATGAATGTAACTTAATTTCGATGAATTAAGTGAATTTAACTTATTTTCGATGTATTCGATGAATATAACTTAATTTCGATGAATTAAGTGAATTTAACTTATTTTCGATGTATTCGATGAATGTAACTTAATTTCGATGAATTAAGTGAATTTAAGTTATTTTCGATGTATTCGATGTATGAAACTCAATTTCGATGAATTAAGTGAATTTAACTTATTTTCGATGTATGAAACTTAATTTCGATGAATTAAGTGATTTCAAGTTATTTTCGATGAATTCGATGAATGTAACTTAATTTCGATGAATTAAGTGAATTTAACTTATTTTCGATGTATTCGATGAATATAACTTAATTTCGGTGAATTAAGTGAATTTAAGTTATTTTCGATGTATTCGATGTATGAAACTTGATTTCGATGAATTAAGTGAATTTAACTTATTTTCGATGTATTCGATGAATGTAACTCAATTTCGATGAATTAAGTGAATTGAACTTATTTTCGATGTATTCGATGTATGAAACTCAATTTCGATGAATTAAGTGAATTTAACTTATTTTCGATGTATTCGATGAATGTAACTCAATTTCGATGAATTAAGTGAATTTAACTTATTTTCGATGTATTCGATGTATGAAACTCAATTTCGATGAATTAAGTGAATTTAACTTATTTTCGATGTATTCGATGAATGTAACTTAATTTCGATGAATTAAGTGATTTCAAGTTTTTTTCGATGAATTCGATGAATGTAACTTGATTTCGATGAATTAAGTGAATTTAAGTTATTTTCGATGTATTCGATGTATGAAACTCAATTTCGATGAATTAAGTGATTTCAAGTTATTTTCGATGAATTCGATGTATGAAACTCAATTTCGATGAATTAAGTGAATTTAACTTATTTTCGATGTATTCGATGAATGTAACTTAATTTCGATGAATTAAGTGAATTTAAGTTATTTTCGATGTATTCGATGTATGAAACTCAATTTCGATGAATTAAGTGAATTTAAGTTATTTTCGATGTATTCGATGAATGTAACTTAATTTCGATGAATTAAGTGAATTTAAGTTATTTTCGATGTATTCGATGTATGAAACTCAATTTCGATGAATTAAGTGAATTTAACTTATTTTCGATGTATTCGATGTATGAAACTTAATTTCGATGAATTAAGTTAAGTGAATTTAACTTATTTTCGATGTATTCGATGAATGTAACTTGATTTCGATGAATTAGGTGAATTGAACTTATTTTCGATGTATTCGATGAATATAACTTAATTTCGGTGAATTAAGTGAATTTAAGTTATTTTCGATGTATTCGATGAATGTAACTTAATTTCGATGAATTAAGTGAATTTAACTTACTTTCGATGTATTCGATGAATGTAACTCAATTTCGATGAATTAAGTGAATTGAACTTATTTTCGATGTATTCGAGAATGTAACTTGATTTCGATGAATTAAGTGAATTTAAGTTATTTTCGATGTATTCGATGTATGAAACTCAATTTCGATGAATTAAGTGAATTTAACTTATTTTCGATGTATTCGATGAATGTAACTTAATTTCGATGAATTAAGTGATTTCAAGTTATTTTCGATGTATTCGATGTATGAAACTCAATTTCGATGAATTAAGTGAATTTAACTTATTTTCGATGTATTCGATGAATGTAACTTAATTTCGATGAATTAAGTGAATTGAACTTATTTTCGATGTATTCGATGAATGTAACTTAATTTCGATGAATTAAGTGATTTCAAGTTATTTTCGATGAATTCGATGAATGTAACTTGATTTCGATGAATTAAGTGAATTTAAGTTATTTTCGATGTATTCGATGTATGAAACTCAATTTCGATGAATTAAGTGAATTTAACTTATTTTCGATGTATTCTATGAATGTAACTTAATTTCGATGAATTAAGTGAATTGAACTTATTTTCGATGTATTCGATGAATGTAACTTAATTTCGATGAATTAAGTGATTTCAAGTTATTTTCGATGTATTCGATGAATGTAACTTAATTTCGATGAATTAAGTGAATTTAAGTTATTTTCGATGTATTCGATGTATGAAACTCAATTTCGATGAATTAAGTGAATTTAACTTATTTTCGATGTATTCGATGAATGTAACCTAATTTCGATGAATTAAGTGATTTCAAGTTATTTTCGATGTATTCGATGAATGTAACTTAATTTCGATGAATTAAGTGATTTCAAGTTATTTTCGATGAATTCGATGAATGTAACTTGAATTCGATGAATTAAGTGAATTTAGGTTATTTTCGATGTATTCGATGTATGAAACTCAATTTCGATGAATTAAGTGAATTTAACTTATTTTCGATGTATTCGATGAATGTAACTTAATTTCGATGAATTAAGTGATTTCAAGTTATTTTCGATGTATTCGATGTATGAAACTAAATTTCGATGAATTAAGTGAATTTAACTTATTTTCGATGTATTCGATGAATGTAACTTAATTTCGATGAATTAAGTGATTTCAAGTTATTTTCGATGTATTCGATGAATGTAACTTAATTTCGATGAATTAAGTGAATTTAAGTTATTTTCGATGTATTCGATGTATGAAACTCAATTTCGATGAATTAAGTGAATTTAACTTATTTTCGATGTATTCGATGAATGTAACTTAATTTCGATGAATTAAGTGATTTCAAGTTATTTTCGATGAATTCGATGAATGTAACTTGATTTCGATGAATTAAGTGAATTTAAGTTATTTTCGATGTATTCGATGTATGAAACTCAATTTCGATGAATTAAGTGAATTTAACTTATTTTCGATGTATTCGATGAATGTAACTTAATTTCGATGAATTAAGTGATTTCAAGTTATTTTCGATGTATTCGATGTATGAAACTCAATTTCGATGAATTAAGTGAATTTAACTTATTTTCGATGTATTCGATGAATGTAACTTAATTTCGATGAATTAAGTGAATTGAACTTATTTTCGATGTATTCGATGAATGTAACTTAATTTCGATGAATTAAGTGATTTCAAGTTATTTTCGATGAATTCGATGAATGTAACTTGATTTCGATGAATTAAGTGAATTTAAGTTATTTTCGATGTATTCGATGTATGAAACTCAATTTCGATGAATTAAGTGAATTTAACTTATTTTCGATGTATTCGATGAATGTAACTTAATTTCGATGAATTAAGTGATTTCAAGTTATTTTCGATGTATTCGATGTAAGAAAATCAATTTCGATGAATTAAGTGAATTTAACTTATTTTCGATGTATTCGATGAAAGTAACTTAATTTCGATGAATTAAGTGATTTCAAGTTATTTTCGATGTATTCGATGAATGTAACTTAATTTCGATGAATTAAGTGAATTTAAGTTATTTTCGATGTATGAAACTCAATTTCGATGAATTAAGTGAATTTAACTTATTTTCGATGTATTCGATGAATGTAACTTAATTTCGATGAATTAAGTGATTTCAAGTTATTTTCGATGTATTCGATGAATGTAACTTAATTTCGATGAATTAAGTGAACTTCAGTTATTTTCGATGTATTCGATGTATGAAACTCAATTTCGATGAATTAAGTGAATTTAACTTATTTTCGATGTATTCGATGAATGTAACTTAATTTCGATGAATTAAGTGATTTCAAGTTATTTTCGATGTATTCGATGAATATAACTTAATTTCGGTGAATTAAGTGAATTTAAGTTATTTTCGATGTATTCGATGTATGAAACTCAATTTCGATGAATTAAGTGAATTTAACTTATTTTCGATGTATTCGATGAATGTAACTTAATTTCGATTAATTAAGTGATTTCAAGTTATTTTCGATGTATTCGATGTATGAAACTCAATTTCGATGAATTAAGTGAATTTAACTTATTTTCGATGTATTCGATGAATGTAACTTAATTTCGATGAATTAAGTGAATTGAACTTATTTGCGATGTATTCGATGAATGTAACTTAATTTCGATGAATTAAGTGATTTCAAGTTATTTTCGATGTATTCAATGAATGTAACTTAATTTCGATGAATTAAGTGAATTTATCTTATTTTCGATGTATTCGATGAATGTAACTCAATTTCGATGAATTAAGTGAATTGAACTTATTTTCGATGTATTCGATGAATGTAACTTAATTTCGATGAATTAAGTGATTTCAAGTTATTTTCGATGAATTCGATGAATGTAACTTAATTTCGATGAATTAAGTGAATTTAACTTATTTTCGATGTATTCGATGAATGTAACTCAATTTCGATGAATTAAGTGAATTGAACTTATTTTCGATGTATTCGATGAATGTAACTTAATTTCGATGAATTAAGTGATTTCAAGTTATTTTCGATGTATTCGATGAATGTAACTTAATTTCGATGAATTAAGTGAATTTAAGTTATTTTCGATGTATTCGATGTATGAAACTCAATTTCGATGAATTAAGTGAATTTAACTTATTTTCGATGTATTCGATGAATATAACTTAATTTCGGTGAATTAAGTGAATTTAAGTTATTTTCGATGTATTCGATGAATGTAACTTAATTTCGATGAATTAAGTGAATTTAACTTATTTTCGATGTATTCGATGAATGTAACTCAATTTCGATGAATTAAGTGAATTGAACTTATTTTCGATGTATTCGATGAATGTAACTTAATTTCGATGAATTAAGTGATTTCAAGTTATTTTCGATGAATTCGATGAATGTAACTTAATTTCGATGAATTAAGTGAATTTAACTTATTTTCGATGTATTCGATGAATGTAACTCAATTTCGATGAATTAAGTGAATTGAACTTATTTTCGATGTATTCGATGAATGTAACTTAATTTCGATGAATTAAGTGATTTCAAGTTATTTTCGATGAATTCGATGAATGTAACTTGATTTCGATGAATTAAGTGAATTTAAGTTATTTTCGATGTATTCGATGTATGAAACTCAATTTCGATGAATTAAGTGAATTTAAGTTATTTTCGATGTATTCGATGAATATAACTTAATTTCGGTGAATTAAGTGAATTTAAGTTATTTTCGATGTATTCGATGTATGAAACTCAATTTCGATGAATTAAGTGAATTTAACTTATTTTCGATGTATTCGATGAATGTAACTTAATTTCGATGAATTAAGTGATTTCAAGCTATTTTCGATGTATTCGATGTATGAAACTCAATTTCGATGAATTAAGTGAATTTAACTTATTTTCGATGTATTCGATGAATGTAACTGAATTTCGATGAATTAAGTGAATTTAACTTATTTTCGATGTATTCGATGAATGTAACTTAATTTCGATGAATTAAGTGATTTCAAGTTATTTTCGATGAATTCGATGAATGTAACTTAATTTCGATGAATTAAGTGAATTTAACTTATTTTCGATGTATTCGATGAATGTAACTCAATTTCGATGAATTAAGTGAATTGAACTTATTTTCGATGTATTCGATGAATGTAACTTAATTTCGATGAATTAAGTGAATTTAACTTATTTTCGATGTATTCGATGAATGTAACTCAATTTCGATGAATTAAGTGAATTGAACTTATTTTCGATGTATTCGATGAATGTAACTTAATTTCGATGAATTAAGTGAATTTAAGTTATTTTCGATGTATTCGATGTATGAAACTCAATTTCGATGAATTAAGTGAATTTAACTTATTTTCGATGTATTCGATGAATGTAACTTAATTTCGATGAATTAAGTGAATTGAACTTATTTTCGATGTATTCGATGAATATAACTTAATTTCGATGAATTAAGTGATTTCAAGTTATTTTCGATGTATTCGATGAATGTAACTTGATTTCGATGAATTAAGTGAATTTAAGTTATTTTCGATGTATTCGATGTATGAAACTCAATTTCGATGAATTAAGTGAATTTAACTTATTTTCGATGTATTCGATGAATATAACTTAATTTCGGTGAATTAAGTGAATTTAACTTATTTTCGATGTATTCGATGAATGTAACTCAATTTCGATGAATTAAGTGAATTGAACTTATTTTCGATGTATTCGATGAATATAACTTAATTTCGGTGAATTAAGTGAATTTAAGTTATTTTCGATGTATTCGATGAATGTAACTTAATTTCGATGAATTAAGTGAATTTAACTTATTTTCGATGTATTCGATGAATGTAACTCAATTTCGATGAATTAAGTGAATTGAACTTATTTTCGATGTATTCGATGAATGTAACTTAATTTCGATGAATTAAGTGAATTTAAGTTATTTTCGATGTATTCGATGTATGAAACTCAATTTCGATGAATTAAGTGAATTTAACTTATTTTCGATGTATTCGATGAATATAACTTAATTTCGGTGAATTAAGTGAATTTAACTTATTTTCGATGTATTCGATGAATGTAACTCAATTTCGATGAATTAAGTGAATTGAACTTATTTTCGATGTATTCGATGAATGTAACTTAATTTCGATGAATTAAGTGATTTCAAGTTATTTTCGATGAATTCGATGAATGTAACTTGATTTCGATGAATTAAGTGAATTTAAGTTATTTTCGATGTATTCGATGAATGTAACTCAATTTCGATGAATTAAGTGAATTGAACTTATTTTCGATGTATTCGATGAATGTAACTTAATTTCGATGAATTAAGTGAATTTAAGTTATTTTCGATGTATTCGATGTATGAAACTCAATTTCGATGAATTAAGTGAATTTAACTTATTTTCGATGTTTTCGATGAATGTAACTCAATTTCGATGAATTAAGTGAATTGAACTTATTTTCGATGTATTCGATGAATGTAACTTAATTTCGATGAATTAAGTGAATTTAACTTATTTTCCATGTATTCGATGAATATAACTTAATTTCGGTGAATTAAGTGAATTTAAGTTATTTTCGATGTATTCGATGAATGTAACTTAATTTCGATGAATTAAGTGAATTTAAGTTATTTTCGATGTATTCGATGTATGAAACTCAATTTCGATGAATTAAGTGAATTTAACTTATTTTCGATGTATTCGATGAATGTAACTTAATTTCGATGAATTAAGTGAATTGAACTTATTTTCGATGTATTCGATGAATATAACTTAATTTCGGTGAATTAAGTGAATTTAAGTTATTTTCGATGTATTCGATGAATGTAACTTAATTTCGATGAATTAAGTGAATTTAACTTATTTTCGATGTATTCGATGAATGTAACTCAATTTCGATGAATTAAGTGAATTGAACTTATTTTCGATGTATTCGATGAATGTAACTTAATTTCGATGAATTAAGTGAATTTAAGTTATTTTCGATGTATTCGATGTATGAAACTCAATTTCGATGAATTAAGTGAATTTAACTTATTTTCGATGTATTCGATGAATGTAACTTAATTTCGATGAATTAAGTGAATTGAACTTATTTTCGATGTATTCGATGAATATAACTTAATTTCGGTGAATTAAGTGAATTTAAGTTATTTTCGATGTATTCGATGAATGTAACTTAATTTCGATGAATTAAGTGAATTTAACTTATTTTCGATGTATTCGATGAATGTAACTCAATTTCGATGAATTAAGTGAATTGAACTTATTTTCGATGTATTCGATGAATGTAACTTAATTTCGATGAATTAAGTGAATTTAAGTTATTTTCGATGTATTCGATGTATGAAACTCAATTTCGATGAATTAAGTGAATTTAACTTATTTTCGATGTATTCGATGAATGTAACTTAATTTCGATGAATTAAGTGAATTGAACTTATTTTCGATGTATTCGATGAATATAGTCCGTTTCATATTTATAAGGTCACTTAATTTTTTTTTAAATATGAAATGCTGGCGTTTATATTACCACAACTGTTCCTCTGCAATGTTGCTTCTGAGTGTACAAATAGCACTGAGTACAAATGTGGAATTACTAACTAACGGTATCCTCGCTGGACTAAAAACAAGATTTGTTCTTGTTTCATATTTATAAGGTCAGTTGTGATAATAAGGGCAAGTAAAAATAACGCGATAATTAATAACTAGATTTTTAATTGTTTATTTTTAATCCAATCATTTAAATAATAATGCCACGTGGAAAAACATTGAGTGACGAAGAAAAGGGGTTTATTAATGCCCTTCATGCGGAAAATTATGGTTTGAGAGAGATTGCGCGTAAAATTAAAAGAAGTTTGTGTGTTGTGCAAAATTATTTGAATTCTCCAGATGCGTATGGTACTCAAAAACGATCTGGAAGAAAAAGAATGCTGGACCAAACTGCACAAAGGCGAATTGTACGCGCATCTTCCAACGCGTCTACCTCTCTTAACCAACTTAGAGCCATGGTAGGCAATCAAGTATCGCGTTCTACGGTTTGGAGAACCTTGAAGCGTACGAATTTCATTCGACACGAAAAAAGAAAGCTGGTGACAAAATTGACTGCCAAACATAAAGAGGCCAGGTTAAAATTCGCAAGGAATAATGTCGACACAAATTGGAATCGGGTAAGTAAAAAAAAATCAATGTAAAAGACTTGAATCAAATAGACATCTATCAATTTAAGATCGTGTTCTCCGACGAGAAGAAGTGGAATCTCGATGGTCCTGATGGTTCTCGAGGGTATTATCGTGATATCCGACAAGAGCCATTAACTTTTACAAAGAGGAATTTTGGTGGCGGTAATGTGATGACATGGGCCGCGTTTTCTGCTGAAGGATGTTTAGAAATCCAGATCGTTTCCTCTCGCATGAAGAGTGCAGACTACACCAAAGTTTTAGAAGAGGCTTTAATACCCTTTTTAAATGAACAGGGCTCTGAAGAATGGACATTACAGCAAGATAACGCGAGCATCCATGTAAGCCGCGAAACCAAACGTTGGTTTACTGCTAAAAAAATTAAAGTTATGGAATGGCCCGCCTGCTCACCTGACTTGAATCCAATGGAAAATTTATGGGGTATCTTATGTCAAAGAGTATATCTTAATAACAGACAATTCAATTCAATTCCGGAGCTTATTCGAGCAATAAAAGAGGAATGGTCCAGAATTGAGCCAGGAATTATTTCAAATCTAATTGGCAGTATGGAAAACAGATTAAATGATGTTTTTTTGAAGGGGGGCAGTTTTATTTGTTAATTTTTTGTAATTTAGAATTTATTTTTATGTTTTTGTTTTAAAAAAATGAAATAAAAGAGAATTTTTTTTGTTGACCTTATAAATATGACACAAGAACAAATTTTGTTTTTAGGCCAGCGAGGATACCGTTAGTTAGTAATTCCACATTTGTACTCGGTGCTATTTGTACACTCAAAAGCAACATTGCAGAGGAACAGTTGTGGTAATATATACGCCAGCATTTCATATTTAAAAAAAATTAAGTGACCTTATAAATATGAAACGGACTATATAACTTAATTTCGATGAATTAAGTGATTTCAAGTTATTTTCGATGTATTCGATGAATGTAACTTGATTTCGATGAATTAAGTGAATTTAAGTTATTTTCGATGTATTCGATGTATGAAACTCAATTTCGATGAATTAAGTGAATTTAACTTATTTTCGATGTATTCGATGAATATAACTTCATTTCGGTGAATTAAGTGAATTTAACTTATTTTTGATGTATTCGATGAATGTAACTCAATTTCGATGAATTAAGTGAATTGAACTTATTTTCGATGTATTCGATGAATGTAACTTAATTTCGATGAATTAAGTGATTTCAAGTTATATTCGATGAATTCGATGAATGTAACTTGATTTCGATGAATTAAGTGAATTTAAGTTATTTTCGATGTATTCGATGTATGAAACTCAATTTCGATGAATTAAGTGAATTTAACTTATTTTCGATGTATTCGATGAATGTAACTTAATTTCGATGAATTAAGTGAATTGAACTTATTTTCGATGTATTCGATGAATGTAACTTAATTTCGATGAATTAAGTGAATTTAAGTTATTTTCGATGTATTCCATGTATGAAACTCAATTTCGATGAATTAAGTGAATTTAACTTATTTTCGATGTATTCGATGAATGTAACTTAATTTCGATGAATTAAGTGAATTGAACTTATTTTCGATGTATTCGATGAATGTAACTTAATTTCGATGAATTAGGTGATTTCAAGTTATTTTCGATGTATTCTATGAATGTAACTTAATTTCGATGAATTAAGTGAATTTAAGTTATTTTCGATGTATTCGATGTATGAAACTCAATTTCGATGAATTAAGTGAATTTAACTTATTTTCGATGTATTCGATGAATGTAACTCAATTTCGATGAATTAAGTGAATTGAACTTATTTTCGATGTATTCGATGAATGTAACTTAATTTCGATTAATTAAGTGAATTTAACTTATTTTCGATGTATTCGATGAATGTAACTTAATTTCGATGAATTAAGTGATTTCAAGTTATTTTCGATGTATTCGATGTATGAAACTCAATTTCGATGAATTAAGTGAATTTAACTTATTTTCGATGTATTCGATGAATGTAACTTAATTTCGATGAATTAAGTGATTTCAAGTTATTTTCGATGTATTCGATGAATGTAACTTGATTCCGATGAATTAAGTGATTTCAAGTTATTTTCGATGTATTCGATGTATGAAACTCAATTTCGATGAATTAAGTGAATTTAACTTATTTTCGATGTATTCGATGAATGTAACTCAATTTCGATGAATTAAGTGAATTGAACTTATTTTCGATGTATTCGATGAATGTAACTTAATTTCGATGAATTAAGTGAATTTAACTTATTTTCGATGTATTCGATGAATGTAACTTAATTTCGATGAATTAAGTGATTTCAAGTTATTTTCGATGTATTCGATGTATGAAACTCAATTTCGATGAATTAAGTGAATTTAACTTATTTTCGATGTATTCGATGAATGTAACTTAATTTCGATGAATTAAGTGAATTTAACTTATTTTCGATGTATTCGATGAATATAACTTAATTTCGGTGAATTAAGTGAATTTAAGTTATTTTCGATGTATTCGATGAATGTAACTTAATTTCGATGAATTAAGTGAATTTAAGTTATTTTCGATGTATTCGATGTATGAAACTCAATTTCGATGAATTAAGTAAATTTAACTTATTTTCGATGTATTCGATGAATGTAACTTAATTTCGATGAATTAAGTGATTTCAAGTTATTTTCGATGTATTCGATGTATGAAACTCAATTTCGATGAATTAAGTGAATTTAACTTATTTTCGATGTATTCGATGAATGTAACTCAATTTCGATGAATTGAGTGAATTGAACTTATTTTCGATGTATTCGATGAATGTAACTTAATTTCGATGAATTAAGTGAATTTAACTTATTTTCGATGTATTCGATGAATGTAACTTAATTTCGATGAATTAAGTGATTTCAAGTTATTTTCGATGTATTCGATGTATGAAACTCAATTTCGATGAATTAAGTGAATTTAACTTATTTTCGATGTATTCGATGAATGTAACTTAATTTCGATGAATTAAGTGAATTTAACTTATTTTCGATGTATTCGATGAATATAACTTAATTTCGGTGAATTAAGTGAATTTAAGTTATTTTCGATGTATTCGATGAATGTAACTTAATTTCGATGAATTAAGTGAATTTAAGTTATTTTCGATGTATTCGATGTATGAAACTCAATTTCGATGAATTAAGTGAATTTAACTTATTTTTGATGTTTTCGATGAATGTAACTCAATTTCGATGAATTAAGTGAATTGAACTTATTTTCGATGTATTCGATGAATGTAACTTAATTTCGATGAATTAAGTGAATTTAACTTATTTTCCATGTATTCGATGAATATAACTTAATTTCGGTGAATTAAGTGAATTTAAGTTATTTTCGATGTATTCGATGAATGTAACTTAATTTCGATGAATTAAGTGAATTTAAGTTATTTTCGATGTATTCGATGTATGAAACTCAATTTCGATGAATTAAGTGAATTTAACTTATTTTCGATGTATTCGATGAATGTAACTTAATTTCGATGAATTAAGTGAATTGAACTTATTTTCGATGTATTCGATGAATATAACTTAATTTCGGTGAATTAAGTGAATTTAAGTTATTTTCGATGTATTCGATGAATGTAACTTAATTTCGATGAATTAAGTGAATTTAACTTATTTTCGATGTATTCGATGAATGTAACTCAATTTCGATGAATTAAGTGAATTGAACTTATTTTCGATGTATTCGATGAATGTAACTTAATTTCGATGAATTAAGTGAATTTAAGTTATTTTCGATGTATTCGATGTATGAAACTCAATTTCGATGAATTAAGTGAATTTAACTTATTTTCGATGTATTCGATGAATGTAACTTAATTTCGATGAATTAAGTGAATTGAACTTATTTTCGATGTATTCGATGAATAGTGTCAGTGTCAGTCTGACGTTCGTCCCGACGGTGTGTTTGCCGGTAGTGTCTGTTTTTGTTTTTGCAATATTTGTGTTTTTTCGCTGTGTTTTATAATTTTTTTAACTTTATAGTGATCATTAGACAACATTTTTGGTATTTTTAATTTTTGTTTGGTGATTTTTTTAACTGGGGTTTTTGTTCCTGCTGTGCTAGTGATTTTTATTTGTTTTTGTTGTTGTTTTTTCCTGTCAATCTTGACAGCAGTTTTGTGGTTAGTAGCTTCTTTCCGCAATTTTTTTTTTCCCCGCTCTTGCCCATATATAAGAAAAAATAGGAAAATAATTAAAATAATAATTAATAATTTAATTTCATTATTTTCCTGTGAAAAAGTTGGTGCATAACCTTTTACTCTATTTACTTTGGTGATAACATTCACCTAAGGTTATGCAACGTTTTTTCAAACCCGTGGATTGCTTCTCAAACTGAAAAATTTTTATTATCAGATTTAGCAATTTCTATTATCTGCAGTTTATTTTCGCTTTCTCGTCCTGGAAATTATTTTTGACCACCTTACTTTTTCCAATGGCGGGTCCCCAGTTTTGTAAGCTGTGTTCTTTGGAAATCGTCCAAGACGGAATTTCCTGTGATGGTGTATGTGGTGGCGTTTTCCACCTTACCTGCCTCAACGTTCGAGTTAGTGGCAAAGCTTCGGCTCCTAGAGGGTCAACTTGCACTGAATGCTCCGACATTCAACCCTGCCACGTCCTGAGACTTATGAAAGAGATCTCTGATGTCTTCCTTGATAGTCATGAGAAAGTCATGGGACGTCTAAATTCTTTCTCTGGAAATATCCCACATTTTCAGATGTTAACCGATGATGTCCAGTCGATCAACGCCCGGCTCGATACATTGACCGCCACCCTTGCTTCTGTTGCGACCAACTCGGGTACCCTTATAAATAAATTCCAAGAATTTTCGTCCCGGGTTGCAACGGTCTTTGACTCGATCGACGACATACATTCGGCGATCCTCAATCCTGTCGCTACTTCCTCCTGCACTGTTAACTCCTTAGCTCCTCTTTTTCCGATATTAGATGACATCAAAAGGAGTACGAAACGTGTTCGGGCGGATATGGAACCGCTGTCTATAGCAGTGTTACAAAATCACAATGTCCTGAGTTCCCTATCCGTAAAATTAGAAAGCGTCAGCGATAGAATAAACTCCCCCTCAACGTTGACAGTATCTGCTGGCGCCCTGCAGGTAGGGGAGCAGCTTCTCCCTGCACCCTGCTCCACGGCTGTTCCTCCAACGGAGGATGACGCAGCTACTTTAAACCTCACAGCCTTAAACGACCCGACCAAAATACTTGAGCAAGCCCCTTCGGTGGTGGCTGCATCCAGTCTGGCTCCTAACAACCCGAAAACCCGTAGAAAGCATGGTAAACGCAGACGCAGTTGTAAAGTCAACGCTGCGGATGCCGCCCCTGCTAACCCCTCTACTAGTCCGTCTGTCCCCACCCCCTCATTCGCAATGGGCTCAGACTATACCCCAGAAGCGGATCCGGCAACTACTTCTTCTGTTTATGTCATTGAACCGTCGGGCACAGGGGATACTGAGTCTTCGGACACCTGCGCCAATTTGATAACGGTACCCAGACCGCGAAATATTTTCATTTCCCGTTTCTCTCCTGAAACCACGTGCGAGGCAATTAAAGAATACCTTAGGGCTAAAGCTATTAATCCTGCTACAGTTTCCTGCAGGAAGATCAGCAATGTTTCCAAACCGGTTGCGTCTTTCGTCCTGACTGCACCGCCCAACACCGCTGAAAAGCTTTTAGACTCGACGTTCTGGCCTCCTGGTGCCTTTTCAAAGTGTTTTATTCCTCGCACGCGTGTACAGCGTATTTCTGACACTTTACAGGTTTCAAAAAACTTAAGACGCTTTCCCTCTACTACCAAAACGTGAGGGGAATCAGATCCAAAACCCAAGATGTGTTTCTGTCGACTTCGGCCAGCGATTTCGATATAATCGCTTTTACAGAAACATGGCTATACAGTGGGATTCTTAATGCCGAACTTTTCGACTCTTCTTTCCAAGTTTTTCGGAGGGATAGATATATTGACTCGGAGGCTCGTGGAGGTGGTGTACTACTTGCATGTAGTAACCTTCTCAACTGTTGCTTAATAACGCTTCCTGATTTTTCCAATACTTTAGACATTGAGGTCCTCGCTCTCAAAGTCTCCCTTGTTCATAACAACTTATTTTTAATCTGCTGTTACATCCCACCAGATATGTTTAGCACTCTTGACGATAGAGGTCAAAACCTCTATGATATTCTAATCGCTTGCATAAATCATATCCAAGATATGATGGATTCCAAAGATGAACTCCTACTTGTGGGTGATTTTAACTTACCCAATGTTAAATGGGTATCTTACGATGATGACGATAACTACCTTCCTGGAAACAACCTTAACTCTAGGGAATCCAACTTTCTGAATTCCTTATTTTCCTGCGGCTTGTGCCAAATGAGCGGTGTGAATAATATTTTAGGAAGGCGGTTAGATCTTGTATTCTTTTCCGACTCAGACAACATGAATGTTGAGCCTAGCTCAATTGTCTTGTCACCTGTCGATAATTATCACCCTCCTCTCCTACTGAGCTATTGTTCTGTCTTTAACAATAAGCCAATCCCAGAGGAGACAACCTTTACCTTTAACTTTAAAAAAGCCAACCTTGAGGAACTCTCATCCAAGCTCGCTTCGGTCGATTTCACTTGGTTGCTCTCACCTAATGAGTTGGATGTCGATGTAGCCAGATTTTACTCCATCCTGTATGAAACCTTCGCATCCTGTGTACCTATCGAACCGTTAAAATCGCCCAGATCATCCCCACCGTGGTACAACAACGAGTTGAGACGTACCAAAAACCTGAAGAATAAACTCTGGAAAACCTACCTGAAGAAGAAAGACACTGCGAGTTTCGATGCATTTCTCAATTGCTATGACCAATTTCATGCTCTCTCCGAAACCCTCTATAAAGAGTACCTCAGAAACATGGAAGGTAAAGTGTATGGTGATCCCAGAGCATTCTTTCAATTTATCAACACAAAGAAAAAAGTTGATAATTACCCTTACACCATGCAATACGAGAACTCCCTTAGTTCTAATCCAGCCGAAATTTGTGAAAATTTTGCATCGTTCTTCCTCAAATCTTTCTCGTCCTCTGTTTTCCAACCAGATGAAGACAATTTTCGACATATCAATGCAATCCAAACGGCTCAAAACTTTTCCCTGTCTATAACCAGGGATGATATCTCGAAACATATAAATGAACTTCCACAAGATTTTTCGTCCGGCCCTGATGGAGTCCCTCCAGCTGTTCTAAAATCCTGTGCAGGGGCCCTACTGTCTCCTCTTCTATGTTTATTTCAAAAATCCCTAAATAAAGGGCGCTTCCCAACCTTATGGAAGAACTCTTTTATAATACCTGTCCATAAGAAAGGCTGTAAAAACGAAATATCTAATTATAGGCCAATTGCAAAGTTATCGTCTATACCAAAACTCTTCGAATCTATTATTTATTCTGCTATCGCCCCTATCTGCAAGAGGCTTATTTCAACAAACCAACATGGTTTTCTTGCAGCCCGTTCCACTACTACTAATTTACTGGAGTTCTCTTCACACACAATTAGAGGCTTTGTCACTGGCTGCCAAACTGACTGTGTCTATACAGATTTTAGTAAGGCTTTCGACAAGCTCTCCCACTCTATTATAGCTCTTAAACTAAAGAAATTAGGATTTCCTCATGCCCTTGTGGGTTGGTTCCAGTCGTACTTAGCCGATAGAACCTACCAGGTTCTATTCCGCGGAGTCAAATCGAAGAACATCAAAGCGTCCTCTGGAGTCCCACAAGGCAGTCATCTTGGCCCTCTTCTTTTTATTTTATCAATTGACGATATTGTTACCCTGCTAAGGCACTGTAAAATCCTTATTTACGCTGATGACATCAAACTGTATCGCCACATAAGGAGTATAGAGGATTGCAAACTTCTGCAATCAGATCTAAACACCTTCTATTCTTGGTGTTCCAACAACAACCTTGTGCTTAATATTACTAAATGCGAGATCATGACTTTTTGTAGGAAACGTGGTGTTATAACTTTTGACTATACTCTCCTTGACAACAAGGTCTTCCGTACTGAATCTGTAATCGATCTTGGGGTTAGGTTAGAAAGTAAGTTGGATTTCTCCACCCACATCAATTATATCTCCTCCAAGGGCAATTCAGTCCTGGGATTTATAAAAAGATGGTCCAAAGAGTTCAACAACCCCCTCGTCACTAAACACCTGTACGTATCTTTGGTTAGGCCTTTGCTTGACTACGCTTCCCAGGTTTGGTCTCCTTACTATTCCTCCCATGTTAGTAGAATCGAATCGGTTCAAAGGAAGTTCGTCCGGTTTGCACTCAGCCACCTCCCGTGGGATGACCCACTCGCTCTTCCGCCTTATGAGAACAGACTTAAATTGCTCAACTTAAGCTCCCTCCATAAGCGCCGTGAGGTCGCTGACGTTATATTCGTTCATCGACTGATGAATGACAAAGTGGACTCTGGTTTCTTAAGAAACCGCGCGTCATTTAGAGTGAATAACTACAACCTGAGAGGTGAACCTCTTTTGCACATTAACTCCTCTAACACCAATTATGGCATGTTCGAACCCGTTAATCGCATGCTTATAAATACTAACAACAATAGGAGTGTGTTTAGCTTGCTAACCAGTGAAGTTGTCCTTAAAAGGACCCTTCTCAATGTGGCGTGACTCTCTGCGTGCCTTACTCCCTTTTCAGTTTTGCACGCTTCTCTGTTTAATGTTTTTGATCTTTTATGTTTTAATATTTTATGTTTGCATGTCTCAGCTGAGCCACGGCAGTGGTAAATATTTCTCAGCTCTGCTGGGAAGTGTGCCTTCTGTCTTAGAAGGGAAACTCTATATATGTATATATATACATATATATATATATATATATATGTATGTATGTGTATGTATATATAGATTTTCATGCTTTGCTGTAAAGTGCGCCTTCTGTGCTAGAAGGGTTAACTCTTGCTTGTCAAATAATATAACTTAATTTCGGTGAATTAAGTGAATTTAAGTTATTTTCGATGTATTCGATGAATGTAACTTAATTTCGATGAATTAAGTGAATTTAACTTATTTTCGATGTATTCGATGAATGTAACTCAATTTCGATGAATTAAGTGAATTGAACTTATTTTCGATGTATTCGATGAATGTAACTTAATTTCGATGAATTAAGTGAATTTAAGTTATTTTCGATGTATTCGATGTATGAAACTCAATTTCGATGAATTAAGTGAATTTAACTTATTTTCGATGTATTCGATGAATGTAACTTAATTTCGATGAATTAAGTGAATTGAACTTATTTTCGATGTATTCGATGAATATAACTTAATTTCGATGAATTAAGTGATTTCAAGTTATTTTCGATGTATTCGATGAATGTAACTTGATTTCGATGAATTAAGTGAATTTAAGTTATTTTCGATGTATTCGATGTATGAAACTCAATTTCGATGAATTAAGTGAATTTAACTTATTTTCGATGTATTCGATGAATATAACTTAATTTCGGTGAATTAAGTGAATTTAACTTATTTTCGATGTATTCGATGAATGTAACTCAATTTCGATGAATTAAGTGAATTGAACTTATTTTCGATGTATTCGATGAATGTAACTTAATTTCGATGAATTAAGTGATTTCAAGTTATTTTCGATGAATTCGATGAATGTAACTCAATTTCGATGAATTAAGTGAATTTAACTTATTTTCGATATATTCGATGAATGTAACTTAATTTCGATGAATTAAGTGAATTTAACTTATTTTCGATGTATTCGATGAATGTAACTCAATTTCGATGAATTAAGTGAATTGAACTTATTTTCGATGTATTCGATGAATGTAACTTAATTTCGATGAATTAAGTGAATTTAAGTTATTTTCGATGTATTCGATGTATGAAACTCAATTTCGATGAATTAAGTGAATTTAACTTATTTTCGATGTATTCGAAGAATGTAACTTAATTTCGATGAATTAAGTGAATTGAACTTATTTTCGATGTATTCGATGAATATAACTTAATTTCGGTGAATTAAGTGAATTTAAGTTATTTTCGATGTATTCGATGAATGTAACTTAATATCGATGAATTAAGTGAATTTAACTTATTTTCGATGTATTCGATGAATGTAACTCAATTTCGATGAATTAAGTGAATTGAACTTATTTTCGATGTATTCGATGAATGTAACTTAATTTCGATGAATTAAGTGAATTTAAGTTATTTTCGATGTATTCGATGTATGAAACTCAATTTCGATGAATTAAGTGAATTTAACTTATTTTCGATGTATTCGATGAATGTAACTTAATTTCGATGAATTAAGTGAATTGAACTTATTTTCGATGTATTCGATGAATATAACTTATTTTCGATGAATTAAGTGATTTCAAGTTATTTTCGATGTATTCGATGAATGTAACTTGATTTCGATGAATTAAGTGAATTTAAGTTATTTTCGATGTATTCGATGTATGAAACTCAATTTCGATGAATTAAGTGAATTTAACTTATTTTCGATGTATTCGATGAATATAACTTAATTTCGGTGAATTAAGTGAATTTAACTTATTTTCGATGTATTCGATGAATGTAACTCAATTTCGATGAATTAAGTGAATTGAACTTATTTTCGATGTATTCGATGAATGTAACTTAATTTCGATGAATTAAGTTATTTCAAGTTATTTTCGATGAATTCGATGAATGTAACTTGATTTCGATGAATTAAGTGAATTTAAGTTATTTTCGATGTATTCGATGAATGTAACTCAATTTCGATGAATTAAGTGAATTGAACTTATTTTCGATGTATTCGATGAATGTAACTTAATTTCGATGAATTAAGTGAATTTAAGTTATTTTCGATGTATTCGATGTATGAAACTCAATTTCGATGAATTAAGTGAATTTAACTTATTTTCGATGTTTTCGATGAATGTAACTCAATTTCGATGAATTAAGTGAATTGAACTTATTTTCGATGTATTCGATGAATGTAACTTAATTTCGATGAATTAAGTGAATTTAACTTATTTTCCATGTATTCGATGAATATAACTTAATTTCGGTGAATTAAGTGAATTTAAGTTATTTTCGATGTATTCGATGAATGTAACTTAATTTCGATGAATTAAGTGAATTTAAGTTATTTTCGATGTATTCGATGTATGAAACTCAATTTCGATGAATTAAGTGAATTTAACTTATTTTCGATGTATTCGATGAATGTAACTTAATTTCGATGAATTAAGTGAATTGAACTTATTTTCGATGTATTCGATGAATGTAACTCAATTTCGATGAATTAAGTGAATTGAACATATTTTCGATGTATTCGATGAATGTAACTCAATTTCGATGAATTAAGTGAATTGAACTTATTTTCGATGTATTCGATGAATGTAACTTAATTTCGATGAATTAAGTGAATTTAAGTTATTTTCGATGTATTCGATGTATGAAACTCAATTTCGATGAATTAAGTGAATTTAACTTATTTTCGATGTATTCGATGAATGTAACTTAATTTCGATGAATTAAGTGAATTGAACTTATTTTCGATGTATTCGATGAATATAACTTAATTTCGGTGAATTAAGTGAATTTAAGTTATTTTCGATGTATTCGATGAATGTAACTTAATTTCGATGAATTAAGTGAATTTAACTTATTTTCGATGTATTCGATGAATGTAACTCAATTTCGATGAATTAAGTGAATTGAACTTATTTTCAATGTATTCGATGAATGTAACTTAATTTCGATGAATTAAGTGAATTTAAGTTATTTTCGATGTATTCGATGTATGAAACTCAATTTCGATGAATTAAGTGAATTTAACTTATTTTCGATGTATTCGATGAATGTAACTTAATTTCGATGAATTAAGTGAATTGAACTTATTCTCGATGTATTCGATGAATATAACTTAATTTCGATGAATTAAGTGATTTCAAGTTATTTTCGATGTATTCGATGAATGTAACTTGATTTCGATGAATTAAGTGAATTTAAGTTATTTTCGATGTATTCGATGTATGAAACTCAATTTCGATGAATTAAGTGAATTTAACTTATTTTCGATGTATTCGATGAATATAACTTAATTTCGGTGAATTAAGTGAATTTAACTTATTTTCGATGTATTCGATGAATGTAACTCAATTTCGATGAATTAAGTGAATTGAACTTGTTTTCGATGTATTCGATGAATGTAACTTAATTTCGATGAATTAAGTGATTTCAAGTTATTTTCGATGAATTCGATGAATGTAACTTGATTTCGATGAATTAAGTGAATTTAAGTTATTTTCGATGTATTCGATGTATGAAACTCAATTTCGATGAATTAAGTGAATTTAACTTATTTTCGATGTATTCGATGAATGTAACTTAATTTCGATGAATTAAGTGAATTGAACTTATTTTCGATGTATTCGATGAATGTAACTTAATTTCGATGAATTAAGTGAATTTAAGTTATTTTCGATGTATTCCATGTATGAAACTCAATTTCGATGAATTAAGTGAATTTAACTTATTTTCGATGTATTCGATGAATGTAACTTAATTTCGATGAATTAAGTGAATTGAACTTATTTTCGATGTATTCGATGAATGTAACTTAATTTCGATGAATTAGGTGATTTCAAGTTATTTTCGATGTATTCGATGAATGTAACTTAATTTCGATGAATTAAGTGAATTTAAGTTATTTTCGATGTATTCGATGTATGAAACTCAATTTCGATGAATTAAGTGAATTTAACTTATTTTCGATGTATTCGATGAATGTAACTCAATTTCGATGAATTAAGTGAATTGAACTTATTTTCGATGTATTCGATGAATGTAACTTAATTTCGATGAATTAAGTGAATTTAACTTATTTTCGATGTATTCGATGAATGTAACTTAATTTCGATGAATTAAGTGATTTCAAGTTATTTTCGATGTATGAAACTCAATTTCGATGAATTAAGTGAATTTAACTTATTTTCGATGTATTCGATGAATGTAACTTAATTTCGATGAATTAAGTGATTTCAAGTTAT
Organism: Thereva unica; assembly: GCA_949987705.1. Taxonomy (NCBI): domain Eukaryota; kingdom Metazoa; phylum Arthropoda; class Insecta; order Diptera; family Therevidae; genus Thereva; species Thereva unica. Next base: position 126,028 of record CATLJY010000468.1, on the reverse strand, counting down.
TTTCGATGTATTCGATGAATGTAACTTGATTTCGATGAATTAAGTGATTTCAAGTTATTTTCGATGTATTCGATGTATGAAACTCAATTTCGATGAATTAAGTGAATTTAACTTATTTTCGATGTATTCGATGAATGTAACTCAATTTCGATGAATTAAGTGAATTGAACTTATTTTCGATGTATTCGATGAATGTAACTTAATTTCGATGAATTAAGTGAATTTAACTTATTTTCGATGTATTCGATGAATGTAACTTAATTTCGATGAATTAAGTGATTTCAAGTTATTTTCGATGTATTCGATGTATGAAACTCAATTTCGATGAATTAAGTGAATTTAACTTATTTTCGATGTATTCGATGAATGTAACTTAATTTCGATGAATTAAGTGAATTTAACTTATTTTCGATGTATTCGATGAATATAACTTAATTTCGGTGAATTAAGTGAATTTAAGTTATTTTCGATGTATTCGATGAATGTAACTTAATTTCGATGAATTAAGTGAATTTAAGTTATTTTCAATGTATTCGATGTATGAAACTCAATTTCGATGAATTAAGTGAATTTAACTTATTTTCGATGTATTCGATGAATGTAACTTAATTTCGATGAATTAAGTGATTTCAAGTTATTTTCGATGTATTCGATGAATATAACTTAATTTCGGTGAATTAAGTGAATTTAAGTTATTTTCGATGTATTCGATGAATGTAACTTAATTTCGATGAATTAAGTGAATTTAAGTTATTTTCGATGTATTCGATGTATGAAACTCAATTTCGATGAATTAAGTGAATTTAACATATTTTCGATGTATTCGATGAATGTAACTTAATTTCGATGAATTAAGTGAATTGAACTTATTTTCGATGTATTCGATGAATATAACTTAATTTCGGTGAATTAAGTGAATTTAAGTTATTTTCGATGTATTCGATGAATGTAACTTAATTTCGATGAATTAAGTGAATTTAACTTATTTTCGATGTATTCGATGAATGTAACTCAATTTCGATGAATTAAGTGAATTGAACTTATTTTCGATGTATTCGATGAATGTAACTTAATTTCGATGAATTAAGTGAATTTAAGTTATTTTCGATGTATTCGATGTATGAAACTCAATTTCGATGAATTAAGTGAATTTAACTTATTTTCGATGTATTCGATGAATGTAACTTAATTTCGATGAATTAAGTGAATTGAACTTATTTTCGATGTATTCGATGAATATAACTTAATTTCGGTGAATTAAGTGAATTTAAGTTATTTTCGATGTATTCGATGAATGTAACTTAATTTCGATGAATTAAGTGAATTTAACTTATTTTCGATGTATTCGATGAATGTAACTCAATTTCGATGAATTAAGTGAATTGAACTTATTTTCGATGTATTCGATGAATGTAACTTAATTTCGATGAATTAAGTGAATTTAAGTTATTTTCGATGTATTCGATGTATGAAACTCAATTTCGATGAATTAAGTGAATTTAACTTATTTTCGATGTATTCGATGAATGTAACTTAATTTCGATGAATTAAGTGAATTGAACTTATTTTCGATGTATTCGATGAATATAACTTAATTTCGATGAATTAAGTGATTTCAAGTTATTTTCGATGTATTCGATGAATGTAACTTGATTTCGATGAATTAAGTGAATTTAAGTTATTTTCGATGTATTCGATGTATGAAACTCAATTTCGATGAATTAAGTGAATTTAACTTATTTTCGATGTATTCGATGAATATAACTTAATTTCGGTGAATTAAGTGAATTTAACTTATTTTCGATGTATTCGATGAATGTAACTCAATTTCGATGAATTAAGTGAATTGAACTTATTTTCGATGTATTCGATGAATGTAACTTAATTTCGATGAATTAAGTGATTTCAAGTTATTTTCGATGAATTCGATGAATGTAACTCAATTTCGATGAATTAAGTGAATTTAACTTATTTTCGATGTATTCGATGAATGTAACTTAATTTCGATGAATTAACTGAATTTAACTTATTTTCGATGTATTCGATGAATGTAACTCAATTTCGATGAATTAAGTGAATTGAACTTATTTTCGATGTATTCGATGAATGTAACTTAATTTCGATGAATTAAGTGAATTTAAGTTATTTTCGATGTATTCGATGTATGAAACTCAATTTCGATGAATTAAGTGAATTTAACTTATTTTCGATGTATTCGATGAATGTAACTTAATTTCGATGAATTAAGTGAATTGAACTTATTTTCGATGTATTCGATGAATATAACTTAATTTCGGTGAATTAAGTGAATTTAAGTTATTTTCGATGTATTCGATGAATGTAACTTAATATCGATGAATTAAGTGAATTTAACTTATTTTCGATGTATTCGATGAATGTAACTCAATTTCGATGAATTAAGTGAATTGAACTTATTTTCGATGTATTCGATGAATGTAACTTAATTTCGATGAATTAAGTGAATTTAAGTTATTTTCGATGTATTCGATGTATGAAACTCAATTTCGATGAATTAAGTGAATTTAACTTATTTTCGATGTATTCGATGAATGTAACTTAATTTCGATGAATTAAGTGAATTGAACTTATTTTCGATGTATTCGATGAATATAACTTAATTTCGATGAATTAAGTGATTTCAAGTTATTTTCGATGTATTCGATGAATGTAACTTGATTTCGATGAATTAAGTGAATTTAAGTTATTTTCGATGTATTCGATGTATGAAACTCAATTTCGATGAATTAAGTGAATTTAACTTATTTTCGATGTATTCGATGAATATAACTTAATTTCGGTGAATTAAGTGAATTTAACTTATTTTCGATGTATTCGATGAATGTAACTCAATTTCGATGAATTAAGTGAATTGAACTTATTTTCGATGTATTCGATGAATGTAACTTAATTTCGATGAATTAAGTGAATTTAACTTATTTTCGATGTATTCGATGAATGTAACTTAATTTCGATGAATTAAGTGAATTGAACTTATTTTCGATGTATTCGATGAATGTAACTTAATTTCGATGAATTAAGTGAATTTAAGTTATTTTCGATGTATTCGATGTATGAAACTCAATTTCGATGAATTAAGTGAATTTAACTTATTTTCGATGTATTCGATGAATGTAACTTAATTTCGATGAATTAAGTGAATTGAACTTATTTTCGATGTATTCGATGAATATAACTTAATTTCGGTGAATTAAGTGAATTTAAGTTATTTTCGATGTATTCGATGAATGTAACTTAATTTCGATGAATTAAGTGAATTTAACTTATTTTCGATGTATTCGATGAATGTAACTCAATTTCGATGAATTAAGTGAATTGAACTTATTTTCGATGTATTCGATGAATGTAACTTAATTTCGATGAATTAAGTGAATTTAAGTTATTTTCGATGTATTCGATGTATGAAACTCAATTTCGATGAATTAAGTGAATTTAACTTATTTTCGATGTATTCGATGAATGTAACTTAATTTCGATGAATTAAGTGAATTGAACTTATTTTCGATGTATTCGATGAATATAACTTAATTTCGATGAATTAAGTGATTTCAAGTTATTTTCGATGTATTCGATGAATGTAACTTGATTTCGATGAATTAAGTGAATTTAAGTTATTTTCGATGTATTCGATGTATGAAACTCAATTTCGATGAATTAAGTGAATTTAACTTATTTTCGATGTATTCGATGAATATAACTTAATTTCGGTGAATTAAGTGAATTTAACTTATTTTCGATGTATTCGATGAATGTAACTCAATTTCGATGAATTAAGTGAATTGAACTTATTTTCGATGTATTCGATGAATGTAACTTAATTTCGATGAATTAAGTGATTTCAAGTTATTTTCGATGAATTCGATGAATGTAACTCAATTTCGATGAATTAAGTGAATTTAACTTATTTTCGATATATTCGATGTATGAAACTCAATTTCGATGAATTAAGTGAATTTAACTTATTTTCGATGTATTCGATGAATGTAACTCAATTTCGATGAATTAAGTGAATTGAACTTATTTTCGATGTATTCGATGAATGTAACTTAATTTCGATGAATTAAGTGAATTTAACTTATTTTCGATGTATTCGATGAATGTAACTTAATTTCGATGAATTAAGTGATTTCAAGTTATTTTCGATGTATTCGATGTATGAAACTCAATTTCGATGAATTAAGTGAATTTAACTTATTTTCGATGTATTCGATGAATGTAACTTAATTTCGATGAATTAAGTGAATTTAACTTATTTTCGATGTATTCGATGAATATAACTTAATTTCGGTGAATTAAGTGAATTTAAGTTATTTTCGATGTATTCGATGAATGTAACTTAATTTCGATGAATTAAGTGAATTTAAGTTATTTTCGATGTATTCGATGTATGAAACTCAATTTCGATGAATTAAGTGAATTTAACTTATTTTCGATGTATTCGATGAATGTAACTTAATTTCGATGAATTAAGTGATTTCAAGTTATTTTCGATGTATTCGATGAATATAACTTAATTTCGGTGAATTAAGTGAATTTAAGTTATTTTCGATGTATTCGATGAATGTAACTTAATTTCGATGAATTAAGTGAATTTAAGTTATTTTCGATGTATTCGATGTATGAAACTCAATTTCGATGAATTAAGTGAATTTAACTTATTTTCGATGTATTCGATGAATGTAACTTAATTTCGATGAATTAAGTGAATTGAACTTATTTTCGATGTATTCGATGAATATAACTTAATTTCGGTGAATTAAGTGAATTTAAGTTATTTTCGATGTATTCGATGAATGTAACTTAATTTCGATGAATTAAGTCAATTTAACTTATTTTCGATGTATTCGATGAATGTAACTCAATTTCGATGAATTAAGTGAATTGAACTTATTTTCGATGTATTCGATGAATGTAACTTAATTTCGATGAATTAAGTGAATTTAAGTTATTTTCGATGTATTCGATGTATGAAACTCAATTTCGATGAATTAAGTGAATTTAACTTATTTTCGATGTATTCGATGAATGTAACTTAATTTCGATGAATTAAGTGAATTGAACTTATTTTCGATGTATTCGATGAATATAACTTAATTTCGGTGAATTAAGTGAATTTAAGTTATTTTCGATGTATTCGATGAATGTAACTTAATTTCGATGAATTAAGTGAATTTAACTTATTTTCGATGTATTCGATGAATGTAACTCAATTTCGATGAATTAAGTGAATTGAACTTATTTTCGATGTATTCGATGAATGTAACTTAATTTCGATGAATTAAGTGAATTTAAGTTATTTTCGATGTATTCGATGTATGAAACTCAATTTCGATGAATTAAGTGAATTTAACTTATTTTCGATGTATTCGATGAATGTAACTTAATTTCGATGAATTAAGTGAATTGAACTTATTTTCGATGTATTCGATGAATATAACTTAATTTCGATGAATTAAGTGATTTCAAGTTATTTTCGATGTATTCGATGAATGTAACTTGATTTCGATGAATTAAGTGAATTTAAGTTATTTTCGATGTATTCGATGTATGAAACTCAATTTCGATGAATTAAGTGAATTTAACTTATTTTCGATGTATTCGATGAATATAACTTAATTTCGGTGAATTAAGTGAATTTAACTTATTTTCGATGTATTCGATGAATGTAACTCAATTTCGATGAATTAAGTGAATTGAACTTATTTTCGATGTATTCGATGAATGTAACTTAATTTCGATGAATTAAGTGATTTCAAGTTATTTTCGATGAATTCGATGAATGTAACTCAATTTCGATGAATTAAGTGAATTTAACTTATTTTCGATGTATTCGATGAATGTAACTTAATTTCGATGAATTAAGTGAATTTAACTTATTTTCGATGTATTCGATGAATGTAACTCAATTTCGATGAATTAAGTGAATTGAACTTATTTTCGATGTATTCGATGAATGTAACTTAATTTCGATGAATTAAGTGAATTTAAGTTATTTTCGATGTATTCGATGTATGAAACTCAATTTCGATGAATTAAGTGAATTTAACTTATTTTCGATGTATTCGATGAATGTAACTTAATTTCGATGAATTAAGTGAATTGAACTTATTTTCGATGTATTCGATGAATATAACTTAATTTCGGTGAATTAAGTGAATTTAAGTTATTTTCGATGTATTCGATGAATGTAACTTAATATCGATGAATTAAGTGAATTGAACTTATTTTCGATGTATTCGATGAATGTAACTTAATTTCGATGAATTAAGTGAATTTAAGTTATTTTCGATGTATTCGATGTATGAAACTCAATTTCGATGAATTAAGTGAATTTAACTTATTTTCGATGTATTCGATGAATGTAACTTAATTTCGATGAATTAAGTGAATTGAACTTATTTTCGATGTATTCGATGAATATAACTTAATTTCGATGAATTAAGTGATTTCAAGTTATTTTCGATGTATTCGATGAATGTAACTTGATTTCGATGAATTAAGTGAATTTAAGTTATTTTCGATGTATTCGATGTATGAAACTCAATTTCGATGAATTAAGTGAATTTAACTTATTTTCGATGTATTCGATGAATATAACTTAATTTCGGTGAATTAAGTGAATTTAACTTATTTTCGATGTATTCGATGAATGTAACTCAATTTCGATGAATTAAGTGAATTGAACTTATTTTCGATGTATTCGATGAATGTAACTTAATTTCGATGAATTAAGTTATTTCAAGTTATTTTCGATGAATTCGATGAATGTAACTTGATTTCGATGAATTAAGTGATTTCAAGTTATTTTCGATGTATTCGATGAATGTAACTCAATTTCGATGAATTAAGTGAATTGAACTTATTTTCGATGTATTCGATGAATGTAACTTAATTTCGATGAATTAAGTGAATTTAAGTTATTTTCGATGTATTCGATGTATGAAACTCAATTTCGATGAATTAAGTGAATTTAACTTATTTTCGATGTTTTCGATGAATGTAACTCAATTTCGATGAATTAAGTGAATTGAACTTATTTTCGATGTATTCGATGAATGTAACTTAATTTCGATGAATTAAGTGAATTTAACTTATTTTCCATGTATTCGATGAATATAACTTAATTTCGGTGAATTAAGTGAATTTAAGTTATTTTCGATGTATTCGATGAATGTAACTTAATTTCGATGAATTAAGTGAATTTAAGTTATTTTCGATGTATTCGATGTATGAAACTCAATTTCGATGAATTAAGTGAATTTAACTTATTTTCGATGTATTCGATGAATGTAACTTAATTTCGATGAATTAAGTGAATTGAACTTATTTTCGATGTATTCGATGAATGTAACTCAATTTCGATGAATTAAGTGAATTGAACATATTTTCGATGTATTCGATGAATGTAACTTAATTTCGATGAATTAAGTGAATTTAAGTTATTTTCGATGTATTCGATGTATGAAACTCAATTTCGATGAATTAAGTGAATTTAACTTATTTTCGATGTATTCGATGAATGTAACTTAATTTCGATGAATTAAGTGAATTGAACTTATTTTCGATGTATTCGATGAATATAACTTAATTTCGGTGAATTAAGTGAATTTAAGTTATTTTCGATGTATTCGATGAATGTAACTTAATTTCGATGAATTAAGTGAATTTAACTTATTTTCGATGTATTCGATGAATGTAACTCAATTTCGATGAATTAAGTGAATTGAACTTATTTTCAATGTATTCGATGAATGTAACTTAATTTCGATGAATTAAGTGAATTTAAGTTATTTTCGATGTATTCGATGTATGAAACTCAATTTCGATGAATTAAGTGAATTTAACTTATTTTCGATGTATTCGATGAATGTAACTTAATTTCGATGAATTAAGTGAATTGAACTTATTCTCGATGTATTCGATGAATATAACTTAATTTCGATGAATTAAGTGATTTCAAGTTATTTTCGATGTATTCGATGAATGTAACTTGATTTCGATGAATTAAGTGAATTTAAGTTATTTTCGATGTATTCGATGTATGAAACTCAATTTCGATGAATTAAGTGAATTTAACTTATTTTCGATGTATTCGATGAATATAACTTAATTTCGGTGAATTAAGTGAATTTAACTTATTTTCGATGTATTCGATGAATGTAACTCAATTTCGATGAATTAAGTGAATTGAACTTGTTCTCGATGTATTCGATGAATGTAACTTAATTTCGATGAATTAAGTGATTTCAAGTTATTTTCGATGAATTCGATGAATGTAACTTGATTTCGATGAATTAAGGGAATTTAAGTTATTTTCGATGTATTCGATGTATGAAACTCAATTTTGATGAATTAAGTGAATTTAACTTATTTTCGATGTATTCGATGAATGTAACTTAATTTCGATGAATTAAGTGAATTGAACTTATTTTCGATGTATTCGATGAATGTAACTTAATTTCGATGAATTAAGTGAATTTAAGTTATTTTCGATGTATTCCATGTATGAAACTCAATTTCGATGAATTAAGTGAATTTATTTTCGATGTATTCCATGTATGAAACTCAATTTCGATGAATTAAGTGAATTTAACTTATTTTCGATGTATTCGATGAATGTAACTTAATTTCGATGAATTAAGTGAATTGAACTTATTTTCGATGTATTCGATGAATGTAACTTAATTTCGATGAATTAGGTGATTTCAAGTTATTTTCGATGTATTCGATGAATGTAACTTAATTTCGATGAATTAAGTGAATTTAAGTTATTTTCGATGTATTCGATGTATGAAACTCAATTTCGATGAATTAAGTGAATTTAACTTATTTTCGATGTATTCGATGAATGTAACTCAATTTCGATGAATTAAGTGAATTGAACTTATTTTCGATGTATTCGATGAATGTAACTTAATTTCGATGAATTAAGTGAATTTAACTTATTTTCGATGTATTCGATGAATGTAACTTAATTTCGATGAATTAAGTGATTTCAAGTTATTTTCGATGTATTCGATGTATGAAACTCAATTTCGATGAATTAAGTGAATTTAACTTATTTTCGATGTATTCGATGAATGTAACTTAATTTCGATGAATTAAGTGATTTCAAGTTATTTTCGATGTATTCGATGAATGTAACTTGATTTCGATGAATTAAGTGATTTCAAGTTATTTTCGATGTATTCGATGTATGAAACTCAATTTCGATGAATTAAGTGAATTTAACTTATTTTCGATGTATTCGATGAATGTAACTCAATTTCGATGAATTAAGTGAATTGAACTTATTTTCGATGTATTCGATGAATGTAACTTAATTTCGATGAATTAAGTGAATTTAACTTATTTTCGATGTATTCGATGAATATAACTTAATTTCGGTGAATTAAGTGAATTTAAGTTATTTTCGATGTATTCGATGAATGTAACTTAATTTCGATGAATTAAGTGAATTTAAGTTATTTTCGATGTATTCGATGTATGAAACTCAATTTCGATGAATTAAGTGAATTTAACTTATTTTCGATGTATTCGATGAATGTAACTCAATTTCGATGAATTAAGTGAATTGAACTTATTTTCGATGTATTCGATGAATGTAACTTAATTTCGATGAATTAAGTGAATTTAACTTATTTTCGATGTATTCGATGAATGTAACTTAATTTCGATGAATTAAGTGATTTCAAGTTATTTTCGATGTATTCGATGAATGTAACTTAATTTCGATGAATTAAGTGATTTCAAGTTATTTTCGATGTATTCGATGTATGAAACTTAGTTTCGATGAATTAAGTGAATTTAACTTATTTTCGATGTATTCGATGAATGTAACTTAATTTCGATGAATTAAGTGATTTCAAGTTATTTTCGATGTATTCGATGTATGAAACTCAATTTCGATGAATTAAGTGAATTTAACTTATTTTCGATGTATTCGATGAATGTAACTTAATTTCGATGAATTAAGTGAATTTAACTTATTTTCGATGTATTCGATGAATATAACTTAATTTCGGTGAATTAAGTGAATTTAAGTTATTTTCGATGTATTCGATGAATGTAACTTAATTTCGATGAATTAAGTGAATTTAAGTTATTTTCGATGTATTCGATGTATGAAACTCAATTTCGATGAATTAAGTGAATTTAACTTATTTTCGATGTATTCGATGAATGTAACTTAATTTCGATGAATTAAGTGAATTGAACTTATTCTCGATGTATTCGATGAATATAACTTAATTTCGATGAATTAAGTGATTTCAAGTTATTTTCGATGTATTCGATGAATGTAACTTGATTTCGATGAATTAAGTGAATTTAAGTTATTTTCGATGTATTCGATGTATGAAACTCAATTTCGATGAATTAAGTGAATTTAACTTATTTTCGATGTATTCGATGAATATAACTTAATTTCGGTGAATTAAGTGAATTTAACTTATTTTCGATGTATTCGATGAATGTAACTCAATTTCGATGAATTAAGTGAATTGAACTTGTTTTCGATGTATTCGATGAATGTAACTTAATTTCGATGAATTAAGTGATTTCAAGTTATTTTCGATGAATTCGATGAATGTAACTTGATTTCGATGAATTAAGGGAATTTAAGTTATTTTCGATGTATTCGATGTATGAAACTCAATTTCGATGAATTAAGTGAATTTAACTTATTTTCGATGTATTCGATGAATGTAACTTAATTTCGATGAATTAAGTGAATTGAACTTATTTTCGATGTATTCGATGAATGTAACTTAATTTCGATGAATTAAGTGAATTTAAGTTATTTTCGATGTATTCCATGTATGAAACTCAATTTCGATGAATTAAGTGAATTTATTTTCGATGTATTCCATGTATGAAACTCAATTTCGATGAATTAAGTGAATTTAACTTATTTTCGATGTATTCGATGAATGTAACTTAATTTCGATGAATTAAGTGAATTGAACTTATTTTCGATGTATTCGATGAATGTAACTTAATTTCGATGAATTAGGTGATTTCAAGTTATTTTCGATGTATTCGATGAATGTAACTTAATTTCGATGAATTAAGTGAATTTAAGTTATTTTCGATGTATTCGATGTATGAAACTCAATTTCGATGAATTAAGTGAATTTAACTTATTTTCGATGTATTCGATGAATGTAACTCAATTTCGATGAATTAAGTGAATTGAACTTATTTTCGATGTATTCGATGAATGTAACTTAATTTCGATGAATTAAGTGAATTTAACTTATTTTCGATGTATTCGATGAATGTAACTTAATTTCGATGAATTAAGTGATTTCAAGTTATTTTCGATGTATTCGATGTATGAAACTCAATTTCGATGAATTAAGTGAATTTAACTTATTTTCGATGTATTCGATGAATGTAACTTAATTTCGATGAATTAAGTGATTTCAAGTTATTTTCGATGTATTCGATGAATGTAACTTGATTTCGATGAATTAAGTGATTTCAAGTTATTTTCGATGTATTCGATGTATGAAACTCAATTTCGATGAATTAAGTGAATTTAACTTATTTTCGATGTATTCGATGAATGTAACTCAATTTCGATGAATTAAGTGAATTGAACTTATTTTCGATGTATTCGATGAATGTAACTTAATTTCGATGAATTAAGTGAATTTAACTTATTTTCGATGTATTCGATGAATATAACTTAATTTCGGTGAATTAAGTGAATTTAAGTTATTTTCGATGTATTCGATGAATGTAACTTAATTTCGATGAATTAAGTGAATTTAAGTTATTTTCGATGTATTCGATGTATGAAACTCAATTTCGATGAATTAAGTGAATTTAACTTATTTTCGATGTATTCGATGAATGTAACTCAATTTCGATGAATTAAGTGAATTGAACTTATTTTCGATGTATTCGATGAATGTAACTTAATTTCGATGAATTAAGTGAATTTAACTTATTTTCGATGTATTCGATGAATGTAACTTAATTTCGATGAATTAAGTGATTTCAAGTTATTTTCGATGTATTCGATGAATGTAACTTAATTTCGATGAATTAAGTGATTTCAAGTTATTTTCGATGTATTCGATGTATGAAACTTAGTTTCGATGAATTAAGTGAATTTAACTTATTTTCGATGTATTCGATGAATGTAACTTAATTTCGATGAATTAAGTGATTTCAAGTTATTTTCGATGTATTCGATGTATGAAACTCAATTTCGATGAATTAAGTGAATTTAACTTATTTTCGATGTATTCGATGAATGTAACTAAATTTCGATGAATTAAGTGAATTTAACTTATTTTCGATGTATTCGATGAATATAACTTAATTTCGGTGAATTAAGTGAATTTAAGTTATTTTCGATGTATTCGATGAATGTAACTTAATTTCGATGAATTAAGTGAATTTAAGTTATTTTCGATGTATTCGATGTATGAAACTCAATTTCGATGAATTAAGTGAATTTAACTTATTTTCGATGTATTCGATGAATGTAACTTAATTTCGATGAATTAAGTGATTTCAAGTTATTTTCGATGTATTCGATGTATGAAACTCAATTTCGATGAATTAAGTGAATTTAACTTATTTTCGATGTATTCGATGAATGTAACTTAATTTCGATGAATTAAGTGAATTGAACTTATTTTCGATGTATTCGATGAATATAACTTAATTTCGGTGAATTAAGTGAATTTAAGTTATTTTCGATGTATTCGATGAATGTAACTTAATTTCGATGAATTAAGTGAATTTAACTTATTTTCGATGTATTCGATGAATGTAACTCAATTTCGATGAATTAAGTGAATTGAACTTATTTTCGATGTATTCGATGAATGTAACTTAATTTCGATGAATTAAGTGAATTTAAGTTATTTTCGATGTATTCGATGTATGAAACTCAATTTCGATGAATTAAGTGAATTTAACTTATTTTCGATGTTTTCGATGAATGTAACTCAATTTCGATGAATTAAGTGAATTGAACTTATTTTCGATGTATTCGATGAATGTAACTTAATTATGATGAATTAAGTGAATTTAACTTATTTTCCATGTATTCGATGAATATAACTTAATTTCGCTGAATTAAGTGAATTTAAGTTATTTTCGATGTATTCGATGAATGTAACTTAATTTCGATGAATTAAGTGAATTTAAGTTATTTTCGATGTATTCGAGGTATGAAACTCAATTTCGATGAATTAAGTGAATTTAACTTATTTTCGATGTATTCGATGAATGTAGCTTAATTTCGATGAATTAAGTGAATTGAACTTATTTTCGATGTGTTCGATGAATATAACTTAATTTCGGTGAATTAAGTGAATTTAAGTTATTTTCGATGTATTCGATGAATGTAACTTAATTTCGATGAATTAAGTGAATTTAACTTATTTTCGATGTATTCGATGAATGTAACTTAATTTCGATGAATTAAGTGATTTCAAGTTATTTTCGATGTATTCGATGAATGTAACTTAATTTCGATGAATTAAGTGAATTTAAGTTATTTTCGATGTATTCGATGTATGAAACTCAATTTCGATGAATTAAGTGAATTTAACTTATTTTCGATGTATTCGATGAATGTAACTCAATTTCGATGAATTAAGTGAATTTAACTTATTTTCGATGTATTCGATGAATGTAACTTAATTTCGATGAATTAAGTGATTTCAAGTTATTTTCGATGTATTCGATGTATGAAACTCAATTTCGATGAATTAAGTGAATTTAACTTATTTTCGATGTATTCGATTAATGTAACTTAATTTCGATGAATTAAGTGATTTCAAGTTATTTTCGATGTATTCGATGAATGTAACTTGATTTCGATGAATTAAGTGATTTCAAGTTATTTTCGATGTATTCGATGAATGTAACTTAATTTCGATGAATTAAGTGAATTTAAGTTATTTTCGATGTATTCGATGTATGAAACTCAATTTCGATGAATTAAGTGAATTTAACTTATTTTCGATGTATTCGATGAATGTAACTTAATTTCGATGAATTAAGTGATTTCAAGTTATTTTCGATGTATTCGATGTATGAAACTCAATTTCGATGAATTAAGTGAATTTAACTTATTTTCGATGTATTCGATGAATGTAACTTAATTTCGATGAATTAAGTGAATTGAACTTATTTTCGATGTATTCGATGAATATAACTTAATTTCGGTGAATTAAGTGAATTTAAGTTATTTTCGATGTATTCGATGAATGTAACTTAATTTCGATGAATTAAGTGAATTTAACTTATTTTCGATGTATTCGATGAATGTAACTTAATTTCGATGAATTAAGTGATTTCAAGTTATTTTCGATGTATTCGATGTATGAAACTCAATTTCGATGAATTAAGTGAATTTAACTTATTTTCGATGTATTCGATGAATGTAACTTAATTTCGATGAATTAAGTGAATTTAAGTTATTTTCGATGTATTCGATGTATGAAACTCAATTTCGATGAATTAAGTGAATTTAACTTATTTTCGATGTATTCGATGAATGTAACTTAATTTCGATGAATTAAGTGATTTCAAGTTATTTTCGATGTATTCGATGTATGAAACTCAATTTCGATGAATTAAGTGAATTTAACTTATTTTCGATGTATTCGATGAATGTAACTTAATTTCAATGAATTAAGTGAATTTAACTTATTTTCGATGTATTCGATGAATGTAACTTAATTTCGATGAATTAAGTGAATTGAACTTATTTTCGATGTATTCGATGAATGTAACTTAATTTCGATGAATTAAGTGAATTTAAGTTATTTTCGATGTATTCGATGTATGAAACTCAATTTCGATGAATTAAGTGAATTTAACTTATTTTCGATGTATTCGATGAATGTAACTCAATTTCGATGAATTAAGTGAATTGAACTTATTTTCGATGTATTCGATGAATGTAACTTAATTTCGATGAATTAAGTGAATTTAACTTATTTTCGATGTATTCGATGAATATAAATTAATATCGGTGAATTAAGTGAATTTAAGTTATTTTCGATGTATTCGATGAATGTAACTTAATTTCGATGAATTAAGTGAATTTAAGTTATTTGCGATGTGTTCGATGTATGAAACTCAATTTCGATGAATTAAGTGAATTTAACTTATTTTCGATGTATTCGATGAATGTAACTTAATTTCGATGAATTAAGTGAATTTAACTTATTTTCGATGTATTCGATGAATATAACTTAATTTCGATGAATTAAGTGATTTCAAGTTATTTTCGATGTATTCGATGTATGAAACTCAATTTCGATGAATTAAGTGAATTTAACTTATTTTCGATGTATTCGATGAATGTAACTTAATTTCGATGAATTAAGTGAATTGAACTTATTTTCGATGTATTCGATGAATATAACTTAATTTCGATGAATTAAGTGATTTCAAGTTATTTTCGATGTATTCGATGAATGTAACTTAATTTCGATGAATTAAGTGAATTTAACTTATTTTCGATGTATTCGATGAATGTAACTCAATTTCGATGAATTAAGTGAATTTAACTTATTTTCGATGTATTCGATGAATGTAACTTAATTTCGATGAATTAAGTGAATTGAACTTATTTTCGATGTATTCGATGAATGTAACTTAATTTCGATGAATTAAGTGATTTCAAGTTATTTTCGATGTATTCGATGAATGTAACTTAATTTCGATGAATTAAGTGAATTTAAGTTATTTTCGATGTATTCGATGTATGAAACTCAATTTCGATGAATTAAGTGAATTTAACTTATTTCGATGTATTCGATGAATGTAACTCAATTTCGATGAATTAAGTGAATTGAACTTATTTTCGATGTATTCGATGAATGTAACTTAATTTCGATGAATTAAGTGAATTTAACTTATTTTCGATGTATTCGATGAATGTAACTTAATTTCGATGAATTAAGTGATTTCAAGTTATTTTCGATGTATTCGATGAATGTAACTCAATTTCGATGAATTAAGTGAATTGAACTTATTTTCGATGTATTCGATGAATGTAACTTAATTTCGATGAATTAAGTGATTTCAAGTTATTTTCGATGAATTCGATGAATGTAACTTAATTTCGATGAATTAAGTGAATTTATGTTATTTTCGATGTATTCGATGTATGAAACTCAATTTCGATGAATTAAGTGAATTTAACTTATTTTCGATGTATTCGATGAATGTAACTCAATTTCGATGAATTAAGTGAATTGAACTTATTTTCGATGTATTCGATGAATGTAACTTAATTTCGATGAATTAAGTGAATTTAACTTATTTTCGATGTATTCGATGAATGTAACTTAATTTCGATGAATTAAGTGAATTTAACTTATTTTCGATGTATTCGATGAATATAACTTAATTTCGGTGAATTAAGTGAATTTAAGATATTTTCGATGTATTCGATGAATGTAACTTAATTTTGATGAATTAAGTGAATTTAAGTTATTTTCGATGTATTCGATGTATGAAACTCAATTTCGATGAATTAAGTGAATTTAACTCATTTTCGATGTATTCGATGAATATAACTTAATTTCGGTGAATTAAGTGAATTTAAGTTATTTTCGCTGTATTCGATGAATGTAACTTAATTTCGATGAATTAAGTGAATTGAACTTATTTTCGATGTATTCGATGAATGTAACTCAATTTCGATGAATTAAGTGAATTTAAGTTATTTTCGATGTATTCGATGTATGAAACTCAATTTCGGTGAATTAAGTGAATTTAAGTTATTTTCGATGTATTCGATGAATGTAACTTAATTTCAATGAATTAAGTGAATTTAACTTATTTTCGATGTATTCGATGAATGTAACTTAATTTCGATGAATTAAGTGAATTGAACTTATTTTCGATGTATTCGATGAATGTAACTTAATTTCGATGAATTAAGTGAATTTAAGTTATTTTCGATGTATTCGATGTATGAAACTCAATTTCGATGAATTAAGTGAATTTAACTTATTTTCGATGTATTCGATGAATGTAACTTAATTTCGATGAATTAAGTGAATTTAAGTTATTTTCGATGTATTCGATGTATGAAACTCAATTTCGATGAATTAAGTGAATTTAACTTATTTTCGATGTATTCGATGAATGTAACTCAATTTCGATGAATTAAGTGAATTGAACTTATTTTCGATGTATTCGATGAATGTAACTTAATTTCGATGAATTAAGTGAATTTAACTTATTTTCGATGTATTCGATGAATATAAATTAATTTCGGTGAATTAAGTGAATTTAAGTTATTTTCGATGTATTCGATGAATGTAACTTAATTTCGATGAATTAAGTGAATTTAAGTTATTTGCGATGTGTTCGATGTATGAAACTCAATTTCGATGAATTAAGTGAATTTAACTTATTTTCGATGTATTCGATGAATGTAACTTAATTTCGATGAATTAAGTGAATTTAACTTATTTTCGATGTATTCGATGAATATAACTTAATTTCGATGAATTAAGTGATTTCAAGTTATTTTCGATGTATTCGATGTATGAAACTCAATTTCGATGAATTAAGTGAATTTAACTTATTTTCGATGTATTCGATGAATGTAACTTAATTTCGATGAATTAAGTGAATTGAACTTATTTTCGATGTATTCGATGAATATAACTTAATTTCGATGAATTAAGTGATTTCAAGTTATTTTCGATGTATTCGATGAATGTAACTTAATTTCGATGAATTAAGTGAATTTAACTTATTTTCGATGTATTCGATGAATGTAACTCAATTTCGATGAATTAAGTGAATTGAACTTATTTTCGATGTATTCGATGAATGTAACTTAATTTCGATGAATTAAGTGAATTTAAGTTATTTTCGATGTATTCGATGTATGAAACTCAATTTCGATGAATTAAGTGAATTTAACTTATTTTCGATGTATTCGATGAATGTAACTTAATTTCGATGAATTAAGTGAATTGAACTTATTTTCGATGTATTCGATGAATATAACTTAATTTCGATGAATTAAGTGATTTCAAGTTATTTTCGATGTATTCGATGAATGTAACTTAATTTCGATGAATTAAGTGAATTTAAGTTATTTTCGATGTATTCGATGTATGAAACTCAATTTCGATGAATTAAGTGAATTTAACTTATTTTCGATGTATTCGATGAATATAACTTAATTTCGGTGAATTAAGTGAATTTAAGTTATTTTCGATGTATTCGATGAATGTAACTTAATTTCGATGAATTAAGTGAATTTAACTTATTTTCGATGTATTCGATGAATGTAACTCAATTTCGATGAATTAAGTGAATTGAACTTATTTTCGATGTATTCGATGAATGTAACTTAATTTCGATGAATTAAGTGATTTCAAGTTATTTTCGGTGAATTCGATGAATGTAACTTGATTTCGATGAATTAAGTGAATTTAAGTTATTTTCGATGTATTCGATGTATGAATCTCAATTTCGATGAATTAAGTGAATGTAACTTATTTTCGATGTATTCGATGAATGTAACTTAATTTCGATGAATTAAGTGAATTTAAGTTATTTTCGATGTATTCGATGTATGAAACTCAATTTCGATGAATTAAGTGAATTTAACTTATTTTCGATGTATTCGATGAATGTAACTTAATTTCGATGAATTAAGTGAATTGAACTTATTTTCGATGTATTCGATGAATGTAACTTAATTTCGATGAATTAAGTGATTTCAAGTTATTTTCGATGTATTCGATGAATGTAACTTAATTTCGATGAATTAAGTGAATTTAAGTTATTTTCGATGTATTCGATGTATGAAACTCAATTTCGATGAATTAAGTGAATTTAACTTATTTTCGATGTATTCGATGAATGTAACTCAATTTCGATGAATTAAGTGAATTGAACTTATTTTCGATGTATTCGATGAATGTAACTTAATTTCGATGAATTAAGTGAATTTAACTTATTTTCGATGTATTCGATGAATGTAACTTAATTTCGATGAATTAAGTGATTTCAAGTTATTTTCGATGTATTCGATGAATGTAACTCAATTTCGATGAATTAAGTGAATTGAACTTATTTTCGATGTATTCGATGAATGTAACTTAATTTCGATGAATTAAGTGATTTCAAGTTATTTTCGATGAATTCGATGAATGTAACTTAATTTCGATGAATTAAGTGAATTTATGTTATTTTCGATGTATTCGATGTATGAAACTCAATTTCGATGAATTAAGTGAATTTAACTTATTTTCGATGTATTCGATGAATGTAACTCAATTTCGATGAATTAAGTGAATTGAACTTATTTTCGATGTATTCGATGAATGTAACTTAATTTCGATGAATTAAGTGAATTTAACTTATTTTCGATGTATTCGATGAATATAACTTAATTTCGGTGAATTAAGTGAATTTAAGTTATTTTCGATGTATTCGATGAATGTAACTTAATTTCGATGAATTAAGTGAATTTAAGTTATTTTCGATGTATTCGATGTATGAAACTCAATTTCGATGAATTAAGTGAATTTAACTTATTTTCGATGTATTCGATGAATGTAACTTAATTTCGATGAATTAAGTGAATTTAACTTATTTTCGATGTATTCGATGAATATAACTTAATTTCGGTGAATTAAGTGAATTTAAGATATTTTCGATGTATTCGATGAATGTAACTTAATTTTGATGAATTAAGTGAATTTAAGTTATTTTCGATGTATTCGATGTATGAAACTCAATTTCGATGAATTAAGTGAATTTAACTCATTTTCGATGTATTCGATGAATATAACTTAATTTCGGTGAATTAAGTGAATTTAAGTTATTTTCGCTGTATTCGATGAATGTAACTTAATTTCGATGAATTAAGTGAATTGAACTTATTTTCGATGTATTCGATGAATGTAACTCAATTTCGATGAATTAAGTGAATTGAACTTATTTTCGATGTATTCGATGAATGTAACTTAATTTCGATGAATTAAGTGATTTCAAGTTATTTTCGATGTATTCGATGTATGAAACTCAATTTCGATGAATTAAGTGAATTTAACTTATTTTCGATGTATTCGATGAATGTAACTTAATTTCGATGAATTAAGTGATTTCAAGTTATTTTCGATGTATTCGATGAATGTAACTTGATTTCGATGAATTAAGTGAATTTAAGTTATTTTCGATGTATTCGATGTATGAAACTCAATTTCGATGAATTAAGTGAATTTAATTTATTTTCGATGTATTCGATGAATATAACTTAATTTCGGTGAATTAAGTGAATTTAAGTTATTTTCGATGTATTCGATGAATGTAACTTAATTTCGATGAATTAAGTGATTTCAAGTTATTTTCGATGTATTCGATGTATGAAACTCAATTTCGATGAATTATTTGAATTTAACTTATTTTCGATGTATTCGATGAATGTAACTTAATTTCGATGAATTAAGTGAATTGAACTTATTTTCGATGTATTCGATGAATATAACTTAATTTCGGTGAATTAAGTGAATTTAAGTTATTTTCGATGTATTCGATGAATGAAACTTAATTTCGATGAATTAAGTGAATTTAACTTATTTTCGATGTATTCGATGAATGTAACTCAATTTCGATGAATTAAGTGAATTGAACTTATTTTCGATGTATTCGATGAATGTAACTTAATTTCGATGAATTAAGTGAATTTAAGTTATTTTCGATGTATTCGATGTATGAAACTCAATTTCGATGAATTAAGTGAATTGAACTTATTTTCGATTTATTCGATGAATGTAACTTAATTTCGATGAATTAAGTGAATTTAAGTTATTTTCGATGTATTCGATGTATGAAACTCAATTTCGATGAATTAAGTGAATTTAACTTATTTTCGATGTATTCGATGAATGTAACTCAATTTCGATGAATTAAGTGAATTGAACTTATTTTCGATGTATTCGATGAATGTAACTTAATTTCGATGAATTAAGTGAATTTAACTTATTTTCGATGTATTCGATGAATATAACTTAATTTCGGTGAATTAAGTGAATTTAAGTTATTTTCGATGTATTCGATGAATGTAACTTAATTTCGATGAATTAAGTGAATTTAAGTTATTTTCGATGTATTCGATGTATGAAACTCAATTTCGATGAATTAAGTGAATTTAACTTATTTTCGATGTATTCGATGAATGTAACTCAATTTCGATGAATTAAGTGAATTGAACTTATTTTCGATGTATTCGATGAATGTAACTTAATTTCGATGAATTAAGTGAATTTAACTTATTTTCGATGTATTCGATGAATATAACTTAATTTCGGTGAATTAAGTGAATTTAAGTTATTTTCGATGTATTCGATGAATGTAACTTAATTTCGATGAATTAAGTGAATTTAACTTATTTTCGATGTATTCGATGAATATAACTTAATTTCGGTGAATTAAGTGAATTTAAGTTATTTTCGATGTATTCGATGAATGTAACTTAATTTCGATGAATTAAGTGATTTCAAGTTATTTTCGATGTATT
Source organism: Thereva unica (assembly GCA_949987705.1). Classification (NCBI taxonomy): domain Eukaryota; kingdom Metazoa; phylum Arthropoda; class Insecta; order Diptera; family Therevidae; genus Thereva; species Thereva unica. The sequence continues at coordinate 104,451 of CATLJY010000468.1, read as the reverse complement.
CGATGTATGAAACTCAATTTCGATGAATTAAGTGAATTTAACTTATTTTCGATGTATTCGATGAATGTAACTTAATTTCGATGAATTAAGTGAATTGAACTTATTTTCGATGTATTCGATGAATATAACTTAATTTCGATGAATTAAGTGATTTCAAGTTATTTTCGATGTATTCGATGAATGTAACTTGATTTCGATGAATTAAGTGAATTTAAGTTATTTTCGATGTATTCGATGTATGAAACTCAATTTCGATGAATTAAGTGAATTTAACTTATTTTCGATGTATTCGATGAATATAACTTAATTTCGGTGAATTAAGTGAATTTAAGTTATTTTCGATGTATTCGATGAATGTAACTTAATTTCGATGAATTAAGTGATTTCAAGTTATTTTCGATGTATTCGATGTATGAAACTCAATTTCGATGAATTAATTGAATTTAACTTATTTTCGATGTATTCGATGAATGTAACTTAATTTCGATGAATTAAGTGAATTGAACTTATTTTCGATGTATTCGATGAATATAACTTAATTTCGGTGAATTAAGTGAATTTAAGTTATTTTCGATGTATTCGATGAATGTAACTTAATTTCGATGAATTAAGTGAATTTAACTTATTTTCGATGTATTCGATGAATGTAACTCAATTTCGATGAATTAAGTGAATTGAACTTATTTTCGATGTATTCGATGAATGTAACTTAATTTCGATGAATTAAGTGAATTTAAGTTATTTTCGATGTATTCGATGTATGAAACTCAATTTCGATGAATTAAGTGAATTTAACTTATTTTCGATGTATTCGATGAATGTAACTTAATTTCGATGAATTAAGTGAATTGAACTTATTTTCGATGTATTCGATGAATATAACTTAATTTCGATGAATTAAGTGATTTCAAGTTATTTTCGATGTATTCGATGAATGTAACTTGATTTCGATGAATTAAGTGAATTTAAGTTATTTTCGATGTATTCGATGTATGAAACTCAATTTCGATGAATTAAGTGAATTTAACTTATTTTCGATGTATTCGATGAATATAACTTAATTTCGGTGAATTAAGTGAATTTAAGTTATTTTCGATGTATTCGATGAATGTAACTTAATTTCGATGAATTAAGTGAATTTAACTTATTTTCGATGTATTCGATGAATGTAAATCAATTTCGATGAATTAAGTGAATTGAACTTATTTTCGATGTATTCGATGAATGTAACTTAATTTCGACGAATTAAGTGATTTCAAGTTATTTTCGATGAATTCGATGAATGTAACTTGATTTCGATGAATTAAGTGAATTTAAGTTATTTTCGATGTATTCGATGTATGAAACTCAATTTCGATGAATTAAGTGAATTTAACTTATTTTCGATGTATTCGATGAATGTAACTTAATTTCGATGAATTAAGTGAATTTAAGTTATTTTCGATGTATTCGATGTATGAAACTCAATTTCGATGAATTAAGTGAATTTAACTTATTTTCGATGTATTCGATGAATGTAACTTAATTTCGATGAATTAAGTGAATTGAACTTATTTTCGATGTATTCGATGAATGTAACTTAATTTCGATGAATTAAGTGATTTCAAGTTATTTTCGATGTATTCGATGAATGTAACTTAATTTCGATGAATAAAGTGAATTTAAGTTATTTTCGATGTATTCGATGTATGAAACTCAATTTCGATGAATTAAGTGAATTTAACTTATTTTCGATGTATTCGATGAATGTAACTCAATTTCGATGAATTAAGTGAATTGAACTTATTTTCGATGTATTCGATGAATATAACTTAATTTCGGTGAATTAAGTGAATTTAAGTTATTTTCGATGTATTCGATGAATGTAACTTAATTTCGATGAATTAAGTGAATTTAACTTATTTTCGATGTATTCGATGAATGTAACTCAATTTCGATGAATTAAGTGAATTGAACTTATTTTCGATGTATTCGATGAATGTAACTTAATTTCGATGAATTAAGTGAATTTAAGTTATTTTCGATGTATTCGATGTATGAAACTCAATTTCGATGAATTAAGTGAATTTAACTTATTTTCGATGTATTCGATGAATGTAACTTAATTTCGATGAATTAAGTGAATTGAACTTATTTTCGATGTATTCGATGAATATAACTTAATTTCGATGAATTAAGTGATTTCAAGTTATTTTCGATGTATTCGATGAATGTAACTTGATTTCGATGAATTAAGTGAATTTAAGTTATTTTCGATGTATTCGATGTATGAAACTCAATTTCGATGAATTAAGTGAATTTAACTTATTTTCGATGTATTCGATGAATATAACTTAATTTCGGTGAATTAAGTGAATTTAAGTTATTTTCGATGTATTCGATGAATGTAACTTAATTTCGATGAATTAAGTGAATTTAACTTATTTTCGATGTATTCGATGAATGTAAATCAATTTCGATGAATTAAGTGAATTGAACTTATTTTCGATGTATTCGATGAATGTAACTTAATTTCGACGAATTAAGTGATTTCAAGTTATTTTCGATGAATTCGATGAATGTAACTTGATTTCGATGAATTAAGTGAATTTAAGTTATTTTCGATGTATTCGATGTATGAAACTCAATTTCGATGAATTAAGTGAATTTAACTTATTTTCGATGTATTCGATGAATGTAACTTAATTTCGATGAATTAAGTGAATTTAAGTTATTTTCGATGTATTCGATGTATGAAACTCAATTTCGATGAATTAAGTGAATTTAACTTATTTTCGATGTATTCGATGAATGTAACTTAATTTCGATGAATTAAGTGAATTGAACTTATTTTCGATGTATTCGATGAATGTAACTTAATTTCGATGAATTAAGTGATTTCAAGTTATTTTCGATGTATTCGATGAATGTAACTTAATTTCGATGAATAAAGTGAATTTAAGTTATTTTCGATGTATTCGATGTATGAAACTCAATTTCGATGAATTAAGTGAATTTAACTTATTTTCGATGTATTCGATGAATGTAACTCAATTTCGATGAATTAAGTGAATTGAACTTATTTTCGATGTATTCGATGAATGTAACTTAATTTCGATGAATTAAGTGAATTTAACTTATTTTCGATGTATTCGATGAATGTAACTTAATTTCGATGAATTAAGTGATTTCAAGTTATTTTCGATGTATTCGATGAATGTAACTCAATTTCGATGAATTAAGTGAATTGAACTTATTTTCGATGTATTCGATGAATGTAACTTAATTTCGATGAATTAAGTGATTTCAAGTTATTTTCGATGAATTCGATGAATGTAACTTGATTTCGATGAATTAAGTGATTTCAAGTTATTTTCGATGTATTCGATGTATGAAACTCAATTTCGATGAATTAAGTGAATTTAACTTATTTTCGATGTATTCGATGAATGTAACTCAATTTCGATGAATTAAGTGAATTGAACTTATTTTCGATGTATTCGATGAATGTAACTTAATTTCGATGAATTAAGTGAATTTAACTTATTTCCGATGTATTCGATGAATGTAACTTAATTTCGATGAATTAAGTGATTTCAAGTTATTTTCGATGTATTCGATGTATGAAACTCAATTTCGATGAATTAAGTGAATTTAACTTATTTTCGATGTATTCGATGAATGTAACTTAATTTCGATGAATTAAGTGAATTTAAGTTATTTTCGATGTATTCGATGTATGAAACTCAATTTCGATGAATTAAGTGAATTTAACTTATTTTCGATGTATTCGATGAATGTAACTCAATTTCGATGAATTAAGTGATTTCAAGTTATTTTCGATGTATTCGATGTATGAAACTCAATTTCGATGAATTAAGTGAATTTAACTTATTTTCGATGTATTCGATGAATGTAACTTAATTTCGATGAATTAAGTGATTTCAAGTTATTTTCGATGTATTCGATGAATGTAACTTAATTTCGATGAATTAAGTGAATTTAACTTATTTTCGATGTATTCGATGAATGTAACTTAATTTCGATGAATTAAGTGATTTCAAGTTATTTTCGATGTATTCGATGAATGTAACTTAATTTCGATGAATTAAGTGAATTGAACTTATTTTCGATGTATTCGATGAATGTAACTTAATTTCGATTAATTAAGTGATTTCAAGTTATTTTCGATGTATTCGATGAATGTAACTTAATTTCGATGAATTAAGTGAATTTAAGTTATTTTCGATGTATTCGATGTATGAAACTCAATTTCGATGAATTAAGTGAATTTAACTTATTTTCGATGTATTCGATGAATGTAACTCAATTTCGATGAATTAAGTGAATTGAACTTATTTTCGATGTATTCGATGAATGTAACTTAATTTCGATGAATTAAGTGAATTTAACTTATTTTCGATGTATTCGATGAAAGTAACTTAATTTCGATGAATTAAGTGATTTCAAGTTATTTTCGATGTATTCGATGTATGAAACTCAATTTCGATGAATTAAGTGAATTTAACTTATTTTCGATGTATTCGATGAATGTAACTTAATTTCGATGAATTAAGTGATTTCAAGTTATTTTCGATGTATTCGATGTATGAAACTCAATTTCGATGAATTAAGTGAATTTAACTTATTTTCGATGTATTCGATGAATGTAACTCAATTTCGATGAATTAAGTGAATTGAACTTATTTTCGATGTATTCGATGAATGTAACTTAATTTCGATGAATTAAGTGAATTTAACTTATTTTCGATGTATTCGATGAATGTAACTTAATTTCGATGAATTAAGTGATTTCAAGTTATTTTCGATGAATTCGATGAATGTAACTTGATTTCGATGAATTAAGTGAATTTAAGTTATTTTCGATGTATTCGATGTATGAAACTCAATTTCGATGAATTAAGTGAATTTAACTTATTTTCGATGTATTCGATGAATGTAACTCAATTTCGATGAATTAAGTGAATTGAACTTATTTTCGATGTATTCGATGAATGTAACTTAATTTCGATGAATTAAGTGAATTTAACTTATTTTCGATGTATTCGATGAATGTAACTCAATTTCGATGAATTAAGTGATTTCAAGTTATTTTCGATGTATTCGATGTATGAAACTCAATTTCGATGAATTAAGTGAATTTAACTTATTTTCGATGTATTCGATGAATGTAACTTAATTTCGATGAATTAAGTGATTTCAAGTTATTTTCGATGTATTCGATGAATGTAACTTGATTTCGATGAATTAAGTGATTTCAAGTTATTTTCGATGTATTCGATGTATGAAACTCAATTTCGATGAATTAAGTGAATTTAACTTATTTTCGATGTATTCGATGAATGTAACTCAATTTCGATGAATTAAGTGAATTGAACTTATTTTCGATGTATTCGATGAATGTAACTTAATTTCGATGAACTAAGTGAATTTAACTTATTTTCGATGTATTCGATGAATGTAACTCAATTTCGATGAATTAAGTGAATTGAACTTATTTTCGATGTATTCGATGAATATAACTTAATTTCGGAGAATTAAGTGAATTTAAGTTATTTTCGATGTATTCGATGAATGTAACTTAATTTCGATGAATTTAGTGAATTTAACTTATTTTCGATGTATTCGATGAATGTAACTCAATTTCGATGAATTAAGTGAATTGAACTTATTTTCGATGTATTCGATGAATGTAACTTAATTTCGATGAATTAAGTGAATTTAAGTTATTTTCGATGTATTCGATGTATGAAACTCAATTTCGATGAATTAAGTGAATTTAACTTATTTTCGATGTATTCGATGAATGTAACTCAATTTCGATGAATTAAGTGAATTGAACTTATTTTCGATGTATTCGATGAATGTAACTTGATTTCGATGAATTAAGTGAATTTAAGTTATTTTCGATGTATTCGATGTATGAAACTCAATTTCGATGAATTAAGTGAATTTAACTTATTTTCGATGTATTCGATGAATGTAACTCAATTTCGATGAATTAAGTTAATTTAACTTATTTTCGATGTATTCGATGAATATAACTTAATTTCGATGAATTAAGTGATTTCAAGTTATTTTCGATGAATTCGATGAATGTAACTTGATTTCGATGAATTAAGTGAATTTAAGTTATTTTCGATGTATTCGATGTATGAAACTCAATTTCGATGAATTAAGTGAATTTAACTTATTTTCGATGTATTCGATGAATGTAACTCAATTTCGATGAATTAAGTGAATTTAACTTATTTTCGATGTATTCGATGAATATAACTTAATTTCGATGAATTAAGTGATTTCAAGTTATTTTCGATGTATTCGATGAATGTAACTTGATTTCGATGAATTAAGTGAATTTAAGTTATTTTCGATGTATTCGATGTATGAAACTCAATTTCGATGAATTAAGTGAATTTAACTTATTTTCGATGTATTCGATGAATATAACTTAATTTCGGTGAATTAAGTGAATTTAAGTTATTTTCGATGTATTCGATGAATGTAACTTAATTTCGATGAATTAAGTGAATTTAACTTATTTTCGATGTATTCGATGAATGTAACTCAATTTCGATGAATTAAGTGAATTGAACTTATTTTCGATGTATTCGATGAATGTAACTTAATTTCGACGAATTAAGTGATTTCAAGTTATTTTCGATGAATTCGATGAATGTAACTTGATTTCGATGAATTAAGTGAATTTTAGTTATTTTCGATGTATTCGATGTATGAAACTCAATTTCGATGAATTAAGTGAATTTAACTTATTTTCGATGTATTCGATGAATGTAACTCAATTTCGATGAATTAAGTGAATTGAACTTATTTTCGATGTATTCGATGAATGTAACTTAATTTCGATGAATTAAGTGAATTTAACTTATTTTCGATGTATTCGATGAATGTAACTCAATTTCGATGAATTAAGTGATTTCAAGTTATTTTCGATGTATTCGATGTATGAAACTCAATTTCGATGAATTAAGTGAATTTAACTTATTTTCGATGTATTCGATGAATGTAACTTAATTTCGATGAATTAAGTGATTTCAAGTTATTTTCGATGTATTCGATGAATGTAACTTGATTTCGATGAATTAAGTGATTTCAAGTTATTTTCGATGTATTCGATGTATGAAACTCAATTTCGATGAATTAAGTGAATTTAACTTATTTTCGATGTATTCGATGAATGTAACTCAATTTCGATGAATTAAGTGAATTGAACTTATTTTCGATGTATTCGATGAATGTAACTTAATTTCGATGAACTAAGTGAATTTAACTTATTTTCGATGTATTCGATGAATGTAACTCAATTTCGATGAATTAAGTGAATTGAACTTATTTTCGATGTATTCGATGAATATAACTTAATTTCGGAGAATTAAGTGAATTTAAGTTATTTTCGATGTATTCGATGAATGTAACTTAATTTCGATGAATTAAGTGAATTTAACTTATTTTCGATGTATTCGATGAATGTAACTCAATTTCGATGAATTAAGTGAATTGAACTTATTTTCGATGTATTCGATGAATGTAACTTAATTTCGATGAATTAAGTGAATTTAAGTTATTTTCGATGTATTCGATGTATGAAACTCAATTTCGATGAATTAAGTGAATTTAACTTATTTTCGATGTATTCGATGAATGTAACTTGATTTCGATGAATTAAGTGAATTTAAGTTATTTTCGATGTATTCGATGTATGAAACTCAATTTCGATGAATTAAGTGAATTTAACTTATTTTCGATGTATTCGATGAATGTAACTCAATTTCGATGAATTAAGTGAATTTAACTTATTTTCGATGTATTCGATGAATATAACTTAATTTCGATGAATTAAGTGATTTCAAGTTATTTTCGATGAATTCGATGAATGTAACTTGATTTCGATGAATTAAGTGAATTTAAGTTATTTTCGATGTATTCGATGTATGAAACTCAATTTCGATGAATTAAGTGAATTTAACTTATTTTCGATGTATTCGATGAATGTAACTCAATTTCGATGAATTAAGTGAATTTAACTTATTTTCGATGTATTCGATGAATATAACTTAATTTCGATGAATTAAGTGATTTCAAGTTATTTTCGATGTATTCGATGAATGTAACTTGATTTCGATGAATTAAGTGAATTTAAGTTATTTTCGATGTATTCGATGTATGAAACTCAATTTCGATGAATTAAGTGAATTTAACTTATTTTCGATGTATTCGATGAATGTAACTTAATTTCGATGAATTAAGTGAATTTAAGTTATTTTCGATGTATTCCATGTATGAAACTCAATTTCGATGAATTAAGTGAATTTAACTTATTTTCGATGTATTCGATGAATGTAACTTAATTTCGATGAATTAAGTGAATTGAACTTATTTTCGATGTATTCGATGAATGTAACTTAATTTCGATGAATTAAGTGATTTCAAGTTATTTTCGATGTATTCGATGAATGTAACTTAATTTCGATGAATTAAGTGAATTTAAGTTATTTTCGATGTATTCGATGTATGAAACTCAATTTCGATGAATTATGTGAATTTAACTTATTTTCGATGTATTCGATGAATGTAACTCAATTTCGATGAATTAAGTGAATTGAACTTATTTTCGATGTATTCGATGAATGTAACTTAATTTCGATGAATTAAGTGAATTTAACTTATTTTCGATGTATTCGATGAATGTAACTTAATTTCGATGAATTAAGTGATTTCAAGTTATTTTCGATGTATTCGATGAATGTAACTCAATTTCGATGAATTAAGTGAATTGAACTTATTTTCGATGTATTCGATGAATGTAACTTAATTTCGATGAATTAAGTGATTTCAAGTTATTTTCGATGAATTCGATGAATGTAACTTGATTTCGATGAATTAAGTGATTTCAAGTTATTTTCGATGTATTCGATGTATGAAACTCAATTTCGATGAATTAAGTGAATTTAACTTATTTTCGATGTATTCGATGAATGTAACTCAATTTCGATGAATTAAGTGAATTGAACTTATTTTCGATGTATTCGATGAATGTAACTTAATTTCGATGAATTAAGTGAATTTAACTTATTTTCGATGTATTCGATGAATGTAACTTAATTTCGATGAATTAAGTGATTTCAAGTTATTTTCGATGTATTCGATGTATGAAACTCAATTTCGATGAATTTAGTGAATTTAACTTATTTTCGATGTATTCGATGAATGTAACTTAATTTCGATGAATTAAGTGATTTCAAGTTATTTTCGATGTATTCGATGTATGAAACTCAATTTCGATGAATTAAGTGAATTTAACTTATTTTCGATGTATTCGATGAATGTAACTCAATTTCGATGAATTAAGTGAATTGAACTTATTTTCGATGTATTCGATGAATGTAACTTAATTTCGATGAATTAAGTGAATTTAACTTATTTTCGATGTATTCGATGAATGTAACTTAATTTCGATGAATTAAGTGATTTCAAGTTATTTTCGATGAATTCGATGAATGTAACTTGATTTCGATGAATTAAGTGAATTTAAGTTATTTTCGATGTATTCGATGTATGAAACTCAATTTCGATGAATTAAGTGAATTTAACTTATTTTCGATGTATTCGATGAATGTAACTCAATTTCGATGAATTAAGTGAATTGAACTTATTTTCGATGTATTCGATGAATGTAACTTAATTTCGATGAATTAAGTGAATTTAACTTATTTTCGATGTATTCGATGAATGTAACTTAATTTCGATGAATTAAGTGATTTCAAGTTATTTTCGATGTATTCGATGAATGTAACTTGATTTCGATGAATTAAGTGATTTCAAGTTATTTTCGATGTATTCGATGTATGAAACTCAATTTCGATGAATTAAGTGAATTTAACTTATTTTCGATGTATTCGATGAATGTAACTCAATTTCGATGAATTAAGTGAATTGAACTTATTTTCGATGTATTCGATGAATGTAACTTAATTTCGATGAATTAAGTGAATTTAACTTATTTTCGATGTATTCGATGAATGTAACTTAATTTCGATGAATTAAGTGATTTCAAGTTATTTTCGATGAATTCGATGAATGTAACTTGATTTCGATGAATTAAGTGAATTTAAGTTATTTTCGATGTATTCGATGAATGTAACTTAATTTCGATGAATTAAGTGAATTTAACTTATTTTCGATGTATTCGATGAATGTAACTCAATTTCGATGAATTAAGTGAATTGAACTTATTTTCGATGTATTCGATGAATGTAACTTAATTTCGATGAATTAAGTGATTTCAAGTTATTTTCGATGAATTCATGAATGTAACTTGATTTCGATGAATTAAGTGAATTTAAGTTATTTTCGATGTATTCGATGTATGAAACTCAATTTCGATGAATTAAGTGAATTTAACTTATTTTCGATGTATTCGATGAATATAACTTAATTTCGGTGAATTAAGTGAATTTAAGTTATTTTCGATGTATTCGATGTATGAAACTCAATTTCGATGAATTAAGTGAATTTAACTTATTTTCGATGTATTCGATGAATGTAACTTAATTTCGATGAATTAAGTGATTTCAAGTTATTTTCGATGTATTCGATGTATGAAACTCAATTTCGATGAATTAAGTGAATTTAACTTATTTTCGATGTATTCGATGAATGTAACTTAATTTCGATGAATTAAGTGAATTTAACTTATTTTCGATGTATTCGATGAATATAACTTAATTTCGGTGAATTAAGTGAATTTAAGTTATTTTCGATGTATTCGATGAATGTAACTTAATTTCGATGAATTAAGTGAATTTAAGTTATTTTCGATGTATTCGATGTATGAAACTCAATTTCGATGAATTAAGTGAATTTAACTTATTTTCGATGTATTCGATGAATGTAACTTAATTTCGATGAATTAAGTGAATTGAACTTATTTTCGATGTATTCGATGAATATAACTTAATTTCGGTGAATTAAGTGAATTTAAGTTATTTTCGATGTATTCGATGAATGTAACTTAATTTCGATGAATTAAGTGAATTTAACTTATTTTCGATGTATTCGATGAATGTAACTCAATTTCGATGAATTAAGTGAATTGAACTTATTATCGATGTATTCGATGAATGTAACTTAATTTCGATGAATTAAGTGAATTTAAGTTATTTTCGATGTATTCGATGTATGAAACTCAATTTCGATGAATTAAGTGAATTTAACTTATTTTCGATGTATTCGATGAATGTAACTCAATTTCGATGAATTAAGTGAATTGAACTTATTTTCGATGTATTCGATGAATGTAACTTAATTTCGATGAATTAAGTGAATTTAAGTTATTTTCGATGTATTCGATGTATGAAACTCAATTTCGATGAATTAAGTGAATTTAACTTATTTTCGATGTATTCGATGAATGTAACTCAATTTCGATGAATTAAGTGAATTGAACTTATTTTCGATGTATTCGATGAATGTAACTTAATTTCGATGAATTAAGTGATTTCAAGTTATTTTCGATGAATTCGATGAATGTAACTTAATTTCGATGAATTAAGTGAATTTAACTTATTTTCGATGTATTCGATGAATGTAACTTAATTTCGATGAATTAAGTGATTTCAAGTTATTTTCGATGTATTCGATGTATGAAACTCAATTTCGATGAATTAAGTGAATTTAACTTATTTTCGATGTATTCGATGAATGTAACTTAATTTCGATGAATTAAGTGAATTTAACTTATTTTCGATGTATTCGATGTATGAAACTCAATTTCGATGAATTAAGTGAATTTAACTTATTTTCGATGTATTCGATGAATGTAACTCAATTTCGATGAATTAAGTGAATTGAACTTATTTTCGATGTATTCGATGAATGTAACTTAATTTCGATGAATTAAGTGATTTCAAGTTATTTTCGATGAATTCGATGAATGTAACTTAATTTCGATGAATTAAGTGAATTTAACTTATTTTCGATGTATTCGATGAATGTAACTCAATTTCGATGAATTAAATGAATTGAACTTATTTTCGATGTATTCGATGAATGTAACTTAATTTCGATGAATTAAGTGATTTCAAGTTATTTTCGATGAATTCGATGAATGTAACTTAATTTCGATGAATTAAGTGAATTTAAGTTATTTTCGATGTATTCGATGTATGAAACTCAATTTCGATGAATTAAGTGAATTTAACTTATTTTCGATGTATTCGATGAATGTAACTTAATTTCGATGAATTAAGTGAATTGAACTTATTTTCGATGTATTCGATGAATATAACTTAATTTCGGTGAATTAAGTGAATTTAAGTTATTTTCGATGTATTCGATGAATGTAACTTAATTTCGATGAATTAAGTGAATTTAACTTATTTTCGATGTATTCGATGAATGTAACTCAATTTCGATGAATTAAGTGAATTGAACTTATTATCGATGTATTCGATGAATGTAACTTAATTTCGATGAATTAAGTGAATTTAAGTTATTTTCGATGTATTCGATGTATGAAACTCAATTTCGATGAATTAAGTGAATTTAACTTATTTTCGATGTATTCGATGAATGTAACTCAATTTCGATGAATTAAGTGAATTGAACTTATTTTCGATGTATTCGATGAATGTAACTTAATTTCGATGAATTAAGTGAATTTAAGTTATTTTCGATGTATTCGATGTATGAAACTCAATTTCGATGAATTAAGTGAATTTAACTTATTTTCGATGTATTCGATGAATGTAACTCAATTTCGATGAATTAAGTGAATTGAACTTATTTTCGATGTATTCGATGAATGTAACTTAATTTCGATGAATTAAGTGATTTCAAGTTATTTTCGATGAATTCGATGAATGTAACTTAATTTCGATGAATTAAGTGAATTTAACTTATTTTCGATGTATTCGATGAATGTAACTTAATTTCGATGAATTAAGTGATTTCAAGTTATTTTCGATGTATTCGATGTATGAAACTCAATTTCGATGAATTAAGTGAATTTAACTTATTTTCGATGTATTCGATGAATGTAACTTAATTTCGATGAATTAAGTGAATTTAACTTATTTTCGATGTATTCGATGTATGAAACTCAATTTCGATGAATTAAGTGAATTTAACTTATTTTCGATGTATTCGATGAATGTAACTCAATTTCGATGAATTAAGTGAATTGAACTTATTTTCGATGTATTCGATGAATGTAACTTAATTTCGATGAATTAAGTGATTTCAAGTTATTTTCGATGAATTCGATGAATGTAACTTAATTTCGATGAATTAAGTGAATTTAACTTATTTTCGATGTATTCGATGAATGTAACTCAATTTCGATGAATTAAATGAATTGAACTTATTTTCGATGTATTCGATGAATGTAACTTAATTTCGATGAATTAAGTGATTTCAAGTTATTTTCGATGTATTCGATGTATGAAACTCAATTTCGATGAATTAAGTGAATTTAACTTATTTTCGATGTATTCGATGAATGTAACTTAATTTCGATGAATTAAGTGAATTTAACTTATTTTCGATGTATTCGATGAATATAACTTAATTTCGGTGAATTAAGTGAATTTAAGTTATTTTCGATGTATTCGATGAATGTAACTTAATTTCGATGAATTAAGTGAATTTAAGTTATTTTCGATGTATTCGATGTATGAAACTCAATTTCGATGAATTAAGTGAATTTAACTTATTTTCGATGTATTCGATGAATGTAACTTAATTTCGATGAATTAAGTGATTTCAAGTTATTTTCGATGAATTCGATGAATGTAACTTGATTTCGATGAATTAAGTGAATTTAAGTTATTTTCGATGTATTCGATGTATGAAACTCAATTTCGATGAATTAAGTGAATTTAACTTATTTTCGATGTATTCGATGAATATAACTTAATTTCGGTGAATTAAGTGAATTTAAGTTATTTTCGATGTATTCGATGTATGAAACTCAATTTCGATGAATTAAGTGAATTTAACTTATTTTCGATGTATTCGATGAATGTAACTTAATTTCGATGAATTAAGTGAATTGAACTTATTTTCGATGTATTCGATGAATGTAACTTAATTTCGATGAATTAAGTGAATTTAAGTTATTTTCGATGTATTCGATGTATGAAACTCAATTTCGATGAATTAAGTGAATTTAACTTATTTTCGATGTATTCGATGAATGTAACTTAATTTCGATGAATTAAGTGATTTCAAGTTATTTTCGATGTATTCGATGTATGAAACTCAATTTCGATGAATTAAGTGAATTTAACTTATTTTCGATGTATTCGATGAATGTAACTTAATTTCGATGAATTAAGCGATTTCAAGTTATTTTCGATGTATTCGATGAATGTAACTTAATTTCGATGAATTAAGTGAATTTAAGTTATTTTCGATGTATTCGATGTATGAAACTCAATTTCGATGAATTAAGTGAATTTAACTTATTTTCGATGTATTCGATGAATGTAACTCAATTTCGATGAATTAAGTGAATAGAACTTATTTTCGATGTATTCGATGAATGTAACTTAATTTCGATGAATTAAGTGAATTTAAGTTATTTTCGATGTATTCGATGTATGAAACTCAATTTCGATGAATTAAGTGAATTTAACTTATTTTCGATGTATTCGATGAATGTAACTCAATTTCGATGAATTAAGTGAATTGAACTTATTTTCGATGTATTCGATGAATGTAACTTAATTTCGATGAATTAAGTGATTTCAAGTTATTTTCGATGAATTCGATGAATGTAACTTAATTTCGATGAATTAAGTGAATTTAACTTATTTTCGATGTATTCGATGAATGTAACTCAATTTCGATGAATTAAATGAATTGAACTTATTTTCGATGTATTCGATGAATGTAACTTAATTTCGATGAATTAAGTGATTTCAAGTTATTTTCGATGTATTCGATGTATGAAACTCAATTTCGATGAATTAAGTGAATTTAACTTATTTTCGATGTATTCGATGAATGTAACTTAATTTCGATGAATTAAGTGAATTTAACTTATTTTCGATGTATTCGATGAATATAACTTAATTTCGGTGAATTAAGTGAATTTAAGTTATTTTCGATGTATTCGATGAATGTAACTTAATTTCGATGAATTAAGTGAATTTAAGTTATTTTCGATGTATTCGATGTATGAAACTCAATTTCGATGAATTAAGTGAATTTAACTTATTTTCGATGTATTCGATGAATGTAACTTAATTTCGATGAATTAAGTGATTTCAAGTTATTTTCGATGAATTCGATGAATGTAACTTGATTTCGATGAATTAAGTGAATTTAAGTTATTTTCGATGTATTCGATGTATGAAACTCAATTTCGATGAATTAAGTGAATTTAACTTATTTTCGATGTATTCGATGAATATAACTTAATTTCGGTGAATTAAGTGAATTTAAGTTATTTTCGATGTATTCGATGTATGAAACTCAATTTCGATGAATTAAGTGAATTTAACTTATTTTCGATGTATTCGATGAATGTAACTCAATTTCGATGAATTAAGTGAATTGAACTTATTTTCGATGTATTCGATGAATGTAACTTAATTTCGATGAATTAAGTGATTTCAAGTTATTTTCGATGTATTCGATGAATGTAACTTAATTTCGATGAATTAAGTGATTTCAAGTTATTTTCGATGTATTCGATGTATGAAACTCAATTTCGATGAATTAAGTGAATTTAACTTATTTTCGATGTATTCGATGAATGTAACTTAATTTCGATGAATAAAGTGAATTGAACTTATTTTCGATGTATTCGATGAATATAACTTAATTTCGGTGAATTAAGTGAATTTAAGTTATTTTCGATGTATTCGATGAATGTAACTTAATTTCGATGAATTAAGTGATTTCAAGTTATTTTCGATGAATTCGATGAATGTAACTTAATTTCGATGAATTAAGTGAATTTAACTTATTTTCGATGTATTCGATGAATGTAACTCAATTTCGATGAATTAAGTGAATTGAACTTATTTTCGATGTATTCGATGAATGTAACTTAATTTCGATGAATTAAGTGATTTCAAGTTATTTTCGAAGAATTCGATGAATGTAACTTAATTTCGATGAATTAAGTGAATTTAAGTTATTTTCGATGTATTCGATGAATGTAACTTAATTTCGATGAATTAAGTGAATTTAACTTATTTTCGATGTATTCGATGAATGTAACTTAATTTCGATGAATTAAGTGAATTTAAGTTATTTTCGATGTATTCGATGTATGAAACTCAATTTCGATGAATTAAGTGAATTGAACTTATTTTCGATGTATTCGATGAATGTAACTTAATTTCGATGAATTAAGTGATTTCAAGTTATTTTCGATGAATTCGATGAATGTAACTTAATTTCGATGAATTAAGTGAATTTAACTTATTTTCGATGTATTCGATGAATATAACTTAATTTCGGTGAATTAAGTGAATTTAAGTTATTTTCGATGTATTCGATGAATGTAACTTAATTTCGATGAATTAAGTGAATTTAAGTTATTTTCGATGTATTCGATGTATGAAACTCAATTTCGATGAATTAAGTGAATTTAACTTATTTTCGATGTATTCGATGAATGTAACTCAATTTCGATGAATTAAGTGAATTGAACTTATTTTCGATGTATTCGATGAATGTAACTTAATTTCGATGAATTAAGTGATTTCAAGTTATTTTCGATGAATTCGATGAATGTAACTTAATTTCGATGAATTAAGTGAATTTAACTTATTTTCGATGTATTCGATGAATGTAACTCAATTTCGATGAATTAAATGAATTGAACTTATTTTCGATGTATTCGATGAATGTAACTTAATTTCGATGAATTAAGTGATTTCAAGTTATTTTCGATGTATTCGATGTATGAAACTCAATTTCGATGAATTAAGTGAATTTAACTTATTTTCGATGTATTCGATGAATGTAACTTAATTTCGATGAATTAAGTGAATTTAACTTATTTTCGATGTATTCGATGAATATAACTTAATTTCGGTGAATTAAGTGAATTTAAGTTATTTTCGATGTATTCGATGAATGTAACTTAATTTCGATGAATTAAGTGAATTTAAGTTATTTTCGATGTATTCGATGTATGAAACTTAATTTCGATGAATTAAGTGAATTTAACTTATTTTCGATGTATTCGATGAATGTAACTTAATTTCGATGAATTAAGTGATTTCAAGTTATTTTCGATGAATTCGATGAATGTAACTTGATTTGGATGAATTAAGTGAATTTAAGTTATTTTCGATGTATTCGATGTATGAAACTCAATTTCGATGAATTAAGTGAATTTAACTTATTTTCGATGTATTCGATGAATATAACTTAATTTCGGTGAATTAAGTGAATTTAAGTTATTTTCGATGTATTCGATGTATGAAACTCAATTTCGATGAATTAAGTGAATTTAACTTATTTTCGATGTATTCGATGAATGTAACTTAATTTCGATGAATTAAGTGAATTGAACTTATTTTCGATGTATTCGATGAATGTAACTTAATTTCGATGAATTAAGTGAATTTAAGTTATTTTCGATGTATTCGATGTATGAAACTCAATTTCGATGAATTAAGTGAATTTAACTTATTTTCGATGTATTCGATGAATGTAACTTAATTTCGATGAATTAAGTGATTTCAAGTTATTTTCGATGTATTCGATGTATGAAATTCAATTTCGATGAATTAAGTGAATTTAACTTATTTTCGATGTATTCGATGAATGTAACTTAATTTCGATGAATTAAGTGATTTCAAGTTATTTTCGATGTATTCGATGAATGTAACTTAATTTCGATGAATTAAGTGAATTTAAGTTATTTTCGATGTATTCGATGTATGAAACTCAATTTCGATGAATTAAGTGAATTTAACTTATTTTCGATGTATTCGATGAATGTAACTCAATTTCGATGAATTAAGTGAATTGAACTTATTTTCGATGTATTCGATGAATGTAACTTAATTTCGATGAATTAAGTGATTTCAAGTTATTTTCGATGTATTCGATGAATGTAACTTAATTTCGATGAATTAAGTGATTTCAAGTTATTTTCGATGTATTCGATGTATGAAACTCAATTTCGATGAATTAAGTGAATTTAACTTATTTTCGATGTATTCGATGAATGTAACTTAATTTCGATGAATAAAGTGAATTGAACTCATTTTCGATGTATTCGATGAATATAACTTAATTTCGGTGAATTAAGTGAATTTAAGTTATTTTCGATGTATTCGATGAATGTAACTTAATTTCGATGAATTAAGTGATTTCAAGTTATTTTCGATGAATTCGATGAATGTAACTTAATTTCGATGAATTAAGTGAATTTAACTTATTTTCGATGTATTCGATGAATGTAACTCAATTTCGATGAATTAAGTGAATTGAACTTATTTTCGATGTATTCGATGAATGTAACTTAATTTCGATGAATTAAGTGATTTCAAGTTATTTTCGATGAATTCGATGAATGTAACTTAATTTCGATGAATTAAGTGATTTCAAGTTATTTTCGATGAATTCGATGAATGTAACTTAATTTCGATGAATTAAGTGAATTTAAGTTATTTTCGATGTATTCGATGAATGTAACTTAATTTCGATGAATTAAGTGAATTTAACTTATTTTCGATGTATTCGATGAATGTAACTTAATTTCGATGAATTAAGTGAATTTAAGTTATTTTCGATGTATTCGATGTATGAAACTCAATTTCGATGAATTAAGTGAATTTAGCTTATTTTCGATGTATTCGATGAATGTAACTTAATTTCGATGAATAAAGTGATTTCAAGTTATTTTCGATGAATTCGATGAATGTAACTTGATTTCGATGAATTAAGTGAATTGAACTTATTTTCGATGTATTCGATGTATGAAACTCAATTTCGATGATTTAAGTGAATTTAACTTATTTCGATGTATTCGATGAATATAACTTAATTTCGGTGAATTAAGTGAATTTAAGTTATTTTCGATGTATTCGATGTATGAAACTCAATTTCGATGAATTAAGTGAATTTAACTTATTTTCGATGTATTCGATGAATGTAACTCAATTTCGATGAATTAAGTGAATTGAATTTATTTTCGATGTATTCGATGAATGTAACTTAATTTCGATGAATTAAGTGATTTCAAGTTATTTTCGATGAATTCGATGAATGTAACTTGATTTCGATGAATTAAGTGAATTTAAGTTATTTTCGATGTATTCGATGTATGAAACTCAATTTCGATGAATTAAGTGAATTTAAGTTATTTTCGATGTATTCGATGAATGTAACTCAATTTCGATGAATTAAGTGAATTTAACTTATTTTCGATGTATTCGATGAATGTAACTTAATTTCGATGAATTAAGTGATTTCAAGTTATTTTCGATGTATTCGATGAATGTAACTTAATTTCGATGAATTAAGTGATTTCAAGTTATTTCGATGTATTCGATGAATGTAACTTAATTTCGATGAATTAAGTGATTTCAAGTTATTTTCGATGAATTCGATGAATGTAACTTGATTTCGATGAATTAAGTGAATTTAAGTTATTTTCGATGTATTCGATGTATGAAACTCAATTTCGATGAATTAAGTGAATTTAACTTATTTTCGATGTATTCGATGAATATAACTTAATTTCGGTGAATTAAGTGAATTTAAGTTATTTTCGATGTATTCGATGTATGAAACTCAATTTCGATGAATTAAGTGAATTTAACTTATTTTCGATGTATTCGATGAATGTAACTTAATTTCGATGAATTAAGTGAATTGAACTTATTTTCGATGTATTCGATGAATGTAACTTAATTTCGATGAATTAAGTGAATTTAAGTTATTTTCGATGTATTCGATGTATGAAACTCAATTTCGATGAATTAAGTGAATTTAACTTATTTTCGATGTATTCGATGAATGTAACTTAATTTCGATGAATTAAGTGATTTCAAGTTATTTTCGATGTATTCGATGTATGAAACTCAATTTCGATGAATTAAGTGAATTTAACTTATTTTCGATGTATTCGATGAATGTAACTTAATTTCGATGAATTAAGTGATTTCAAGTTATTTTCGATGTATTCGATGAATGTAACTTAATTTCGATGAATTAAGTGAATTTAAGTTATTTTCGATGTATTCGATGTATGAAACTCAATTTCGATGAATTAAGTGAATTTAACTTATTTTCGATGTATTCGATGAATGTAACTCAATTTCGATGAATTAAGTGAATTGAACTTATTTTCGATGTATTCGATGAATGTAACTTAATTTCGATGAATTAAGTGATTTCAAGTTATTTTCGATGTATTCGATGAATGTAACTTAATTTCGATGAATTAAGTGATTTCAAGTTATTTTCGATGTATTCGATGTATGAAACTCAATTTCGATGAATTAAGTGAATTTAACTTATTTTCGATGTATTCGATGAATGTAACTTAATTTCGATGAATAAAGTGAATTGAACTTATTTCGATGTATTCGATGAATATAACTTAATTTCGGTGAATTAAGTGAATTTAAGTTATTTTCGATGTATTCGATGAATGTAACTTAATTTCGATGAATTAAGTGATTTCAAGTTATTTTCGATGAATTCGATGAATGTAACTTAATTTCGATGAATTAAGTGAATTTAACTTATTTTCGATGTATTCGATGAATGTAACTCAATTTCGATGAATTAAGTGAATTGAACTTATTTTCGATGTATTCGATGAATGTAACTTAATTTCGATGAATTAAGTGATTTCAAGTTATTTTCGATGAATTCGATGAATGTAACTTAATTTCGATGAATTAAGTGAATTTAAGTTATTTTCGATGTATTCGATGAATGTAACTTAATTTCGATGAATTAAGTGAATTTAAGTTATTTTCGATGTATTCGATGTATGAAACTCAATTTCGATGAATTAAGTGAGTTTAACTTATTTTCGATGTATACGATAAATGTAACTTAATTTCGATGAATTAAGTGAATTGAACTTATTTTCGATGTATTCGATGAATGTAACTTAATTTCGATGAATTAAGTGATTTCAAGTTATTTTCGATGAATTCGATGAATGTAACTTAATTTCGATGAATTAAGTGAATTTAAGTTATTTTCGATGTATTCGATGAATGTAACTTAATTTCGATGAATTAAGTGAATTTAACTTATTTTCGATGTATTCGATGAATGTAACTTAATTTCGATGAATTAAGTGAATTTAAGTTATTTTCGATGTATTCGATGTATGAAACTCAATTTCGATGAATTAAGTGAATTTAGCTTATTTTCGATGTATTCGATGAATGTAACTTAATTTCGATGAATAAAGTGATTTCAAGTTATTTTCGATGAATTCGATGAATGTAACTTGATTTCGATGAATTAAGTGAATTGAACTTATTTTCGATGTATTCGATGTATGAAACTCAATTTCGATGATTTAAGTGAATTTAACTTATTTTCGATGTATTCGATGAATATAACTTAATTTCGGTGAATTAAGTGAATTTAAGTTATTTTCGATGTATTCGATGTATGAAACTCAATTTCGATGAATTAAGTGAATTTAACTTATTTTCGATGTATTCGATGAATGTAACTCAATTTCGATGAATTAAGTGAATTGAACTTATTTTCGATGTATTCGATGAATGTAACTTAATTTCGATGAATTAAGTGATTTCAAGTTATTTTCGATGAATTCGATGAATGTAACTTGATTTCGATGAATTAAGTGAATTTAAGTTATTTTCGATGTATTCGATGTATGAAACTCAATTTCGATGAATTAAGTGAATTTAAGTTATTTTCGATGTATTCGATGAATGTAACTCAATTTCGATGAATTAAGTGAATTTAACTTATTTTCGATGTATTCGATGAATGTAACTTAATTTCGATGAATTAAGTGATTTCAAGTTATTTTCGATGTATTCGATGAATGTAACTTAATTTCGATGAATTAAGTGATTTCAAGTTATTTTCGATGTATTCGATCAATGTAACTTAATTTCGATGAATTAAGTGATTTCAAGTTATTTTCGATGTATTCGATGTATGAAACTCAATTTCGATGAATTAAGTGAATTTAACTTATTTTCGATGTATTCGATGAATGTAACTTAATTTCGATGAATTAAGTGATTTCAAGTTATTTTAGATGTATTCGATGTATGAAACTTAATTTCGATGAATTAAGTGATTTCAAGTTATTTTCGATGAATTCGATGAATGTAACTTAATTTCGATGAATTAAGTGAATTTAACTTATTTTCGATGTATTCGATGAATGTAACTTAATTTCGATGAATTAAGTGATTTCAAGTTATTTTCGATGTATTCGATGTAAGAAACTCAATTTCGATGAATTAAGTGAATTTAACTTATTTTCGATGTATTCGATGAATGTAACTCAATTTCGATGAATTAAGTGAATTGAACTTATTTTCGATGTATTCGATGAATGTAACTTAATTTCGATGAATTAAGTGATTTCAAGTTATTTTCGATGTATTCGATGTATGAAACTCAATTTCGATGAATTAAGTGAATTTAACTTATTTTCGATGTATTCGATGAATGTAACTTAATTTCGATGAATTAAGTGAATTTAACTTATTTTCGATGTATTCGATGAATATAACTTAATTTCGGTGAATTAAGTGAATTTAACTTATTTTCGATGTATTCGATGAATGTAACTTAATTTCGATGAATTAAGTGATTTCAAGTTATTTTCGATGTATTCGATGTATGAAACTCAATTTCGATGAATTAAGTGAATTTAACTTATTTTCGATGTATTCGATGAATGTAACTCAATTTCGATGAATTAAATGAATTGAACTTATTTTCGATGTATTCGATGAATGTAACTTAATTTCGATGAATTAAGTGATTTCAAGTTATTTTCGATGTATTCGATGAATGTAACTTAATTTCGATGAATTAAGTGATTTCAAGTTATTTTCGATGTATTCGATGAATGTAACTTAATTTCGATGAATAAAGTGATTTCAAGTTATTTTCGATGAATTCGATGAATGTAACTTGATTTCGATGAATTAAGTGAATTGAACTTATTTTCGATGTATTCGATGTATGAAACTCAATTTCGATGATTTAAGTGAATTTAACTTATTTTCGATGTATTCGATGAATATAACTTAATTTCGGTGAATTAAGTGAATTTAAGTTATTTTCGATGTATTCGATGTATGAAACTCAATTTCGATGAATTAAGTGAATTTAACTTATTTTCGATGTATTCGATGAATGTAACTCAATTTCGATGAATTAAGTGAATTGAACTTATTTTCGATGTATTCGATGAATGTAACTTAATTTCGATGAATTAAGTGATTTCAAGTTATTTTCGATGAATTCGATGAATGTAACTTGATTTCGATGAATTAAGTGAATTTAAGTTATTTTCGATGTATTCGATGTATGAAACTCAATTTCGATGAATTAAGTGAATTTAAGTTATTTTCGATGTATTCGATGAATGTAACTCAATTTCGATGAATTAAGTGAATTTAACTTATTTTCGATGTATTCGATGAATGTAACTTAATTTCGATGAATTAAGTGATTTCAAGTTATTTTCGATGTATTCGATGAATGTAACTTAATTTCGATGAATTAAGTGATTTCAAGTTATTTTCGATGTATTCGATGAATGTAACTTAATTTCGATGAATTAAGTGATTTCAAGTTATTTTCGATGTATTCGATGTATGAAACTCAATTTCGATGAATTAAGTGAATTTAACTTATTTTCGATGTATTCGATGAATGTAACTTAATTTCGATGAATTAAGTGATTTCAAGTTATTTTCGATGTATTCGATGTATGAAACTTAATTTCGATGAATTAAGTGATTTCAAGTTATTTTCGATGAATTCGATGAATGTAACTTAATTTCGATGAATTAAGTGAATTTAACTTATTTTCGATGTATTCGATGAATGTAACTTAATTTCGATGAATTAAGTGATTTCAAGTTATTTTCGATGTATTCGATGTATGAAACTCAATTTCGATGAATTAAGTGAATTTAACTTATTTTCGATGTATTCGATAAATGTAACTCAATTTCGATGAATTAAGTGAATTGAACTTATTTTCGATGTATTCGATGAATGTAACTTAATTTCGATGAATTAAGTGATTTCAAGTTATTTTCGATGTATTCGATGTATGAAACTCAATTTCGATGAATTAAGTGAATTTAACTTATTTTCGATGTATTCGATGAATGTAACTTAATTTCGATGAATTAAGTGAATTTAACTTATTTTCGATGTATTCGATGAATATAACTTAATTTCGGTGAATTAAGTGAATTTAACTTATTTTCGATGTATTCGATGAATGTAACTTAATTTCGATGAATTAAGTGATTTCAAGTTATTTTCGATGTATTCGATGTATGAAACTCAATTTCGATGAATTAAGTGAATTTAACTTATTTTCGATGTATTCGACGAATGTAACTCAATTTCGATGAATTAAGTGAATTGAACTTATTTTCGATGTATTCGATGAATGTAACTTAATTTCGATGAATTAAGTGATTTCAAGTTATTTTCGATGTATTCGATGTATGAAACTCAATTTCGATGAATTAAGTGAATTTAACTTATTTTCGATGTATTCGATGAATGTAACTTAATTTCGATGAATTAAGTGAATTTAACTTATTTTCGATGTATTCGATGAATATAACTTAATTTCGGTGAATTAAGTGAATTTAACTTATTTTCGATGTATTCGATGAATGTAACTTAATTTCGATGAATTAAGTGATTTCAAGTTATTTTCGATGTATTCGATGTATGAAACTCAATTTCGATGAATTAAGTGAATTTAACTTATTTTCGATGTATTCGATGAATGTAACTTAATTTCGATGAATTAAGTGAATTGAACTTATTTTCGATGTATTCGATGAATGTAACTTAATTTCGATGAATTAAGTGATTTCAAGTTATTTTCGATGGATTCGATGAATGTAACTTGATTTCGATGAATTAAGTGAATTTAAGTTATTTTCGATGTATTCGATGTATGAAACTCAATTTCGATGAATTAAGTGAATTGAACTTATTTTCGATGTATTCGATGAATGTAACTTAATTTCGATGAATTAAGTGATTTCAAGTTATTTTCGATGAATTCGATGAATGTAACTTAATTTCGATGAATTAAGTGAATTTAACTTATTTTCGATGTATTCGATGAATGTAACTCAATTTCGATGAATTAAGTGAATTGAACTTATTTTCGATGTATTCGATGTATGAAACTCAATTTCGATGAATTAAGTGAATTTAACTTATTTTCGATGTATTCGATGAATGTAACTCAATTTCGATGAATTAAGTGAATTTAACTTATTTTCGATGTATTCGATGAATATAACTTAATTTCGGTGAATTAAGTGAATTTAAGTTATTTTCGATGTATTCGATGAATGTAACTTAATTTCGATGAATTAAGTGAATTTAAGTTATTTTCATGTATTCAATGTATGAAACTCAATTTCGATGAATTAAGTGAATTTAACTTATTTTCGATGTATTCGATGAATATAACTTAATTTCGGTGAATTAAGTGAATTTAAGTTATTTTCGATGTATTCGATGAATGTAACTTAATTTCGATGAATTAAGTGAATTTAACTTATTTTCGATGTATTCGATGAATGTAACTCAATTTCGATGAATTAAGTGAATTGAACTTATTTTCGATGTATTCGATGAATGTAACTTAATTTCGATGAATTAAGTGATTTCAAGTTATTTTCGATGTGTTCGATGTATGAAACTCAATTTCGATGAATTAAGTGAATTTAACTTATTTTCGATGTATTCGATGAATGTAACTCAATTTCGATGAATTAAGTGAATTGAACTTATTTTCGATGTATTCGATGAATGTAACTTCATTTCGATGAATTAAGTGATTTCAAGTTATTTTCGATGTATTCGATGTATGAAACTCAATTTCGATGAATTAAGTGAATTTAACTTATTTTCGATGTATTCGATGAATGTAACTTAATTTCGATGAATTAAGTGAATTTAACTTATTTTCGATGTATTCGATGAATATAACTTAATTTCGGTGAATTAAGTGAATTTAACTTATTTTCTATGTATTCGATGAATGTAACTTAATTTCGATGAATTAAGTGATTTCAAGTTATTTTCGATGTATTCGATGTATGAAACTCAATTTCGATGAATTAAGTGAATTTAACTTATTTTCGATGTATTCGATGAATGTAACTTAATTTCGATGAATTAAGTGAATTTAACTTATTTTCGATGTATTCGATGAATATAACTTAATTTCGGTGAATTAAGTGAATTTAACTTATTTTCGATGTATTCGGTGAATGTAACTTAATTTCGATGAATTAAGTGATTTCAAGTTATTTTTGATGTATTCGATGTATGAAACTCAATTTCGATGAATTAAGTGAATTTACTTATTTTCGATGTATTCGATGAATGTAACTTAATTTCGATGAATTAAGTGAATTTAACTTATTTTCGATGTATTCGATGAATGTAACTTAATTTCGATGAATTAAGTGATTTCAAGTTATTTTCGATGAATTCGATGAATGTAACTTGATTTCGATGAATTAAGTGAATTTAAGTTATTTTCGATGTATTCGATGTATGAAACTCAATTTCGATGAATTAAGTGAATTGAACTTATTTTCGATGTATTCGATGAATGTAACTTAATTTCGATGAATTGAGTGATTTCAAGTTATTTTCGATGAATTCGATGAATGTAACTTAATTTCGATGAATTAAGTGAATTTAACTTATTTTCGATGTATTCGATGAATGTAACTCAATTTCGATGAATTAAGTGAATTGAACTTATTTTCGATGTATTCGATGTATGAAACTCAATTTCGATGAATTAAGTGAATTTAACTTATTTTCGATGTATTCGATGAATGTAACTCAATTTCGATGAATTAAGTGAATTTAACTTATTTTCGATGTATTCGATGAATATAACTTAATTTCGGTGAATTAAGTGAATTTAAGTTATTTTCGATGTATTCGATGAATGTAACTTAATTTCAATGAATTAAGTGAATTTAAGTTATTTTCGATGTATTCGATGTATGAAACTCAATTTCGATGAATTAAGTGAATTTAACTTATTTTCGATGTATTCGATGAATGTAACTTAATTTCGATGAATTAAGTGAATTGAACTTATTTTCGATGTATTCGATGAATGTAACTTAATTTCGATGAATTAAGTGATTTCAAGTTATTTTCGATGTATTCGATGTATGAAACTCAATTTCGATGAATTAAGTGAATTTAACTTATTTTCGATGTATTCGATGAATGTAACTTAATTTCGATGAATTAAGTGAATTTAACTTATTTTCGATGTATTCGATGAATATAACTTAATTTCGGTGAATTAAGTGAATTTAACTTATTTTCGATGTATTCGATGAATGTAACTTAATTTCGATGAATTAAGTGATTTCAAGTTATTTTCGATGTATTCGATGAATGTAACTTAATTTCGATGAATTAAGTGAATTGAACTTATTTTCGATGTATTCGATGAATGTAACTTAATTTCGATGAATTAAGTGATTTCAAGTTATTTTCGATGAATTCGATGAATGTAACTTGATTTCGATGAATTAAGTGAATTTAAGTTATTTTCGATGTATTCGATGTATGAAACTCAATTTCGATGAATTAAGTGAATTGAACTTATTTTCGATGTATTCGATGAATGTAACTCAATTTCGATGAATTAAGTGAATTTAACTTATTTTCGATGTATTCGATGAATGTAACTTAATTTCGATGAATTAAGTGATTTCAAGTTATTTTCGATGTATTCGATGAATGTAACTTAATTTCGATGAATTAAGTGATTTCAAGTTATTTTCGATGTATTCGATGAATGTAACTTAATTTCGATGAATTAAGTGATTTCAAGTTATTTTCGATGTATTCGATGTATGAAACTCAATTTCGATGAATTAAGTGAATTTAACTTATTTTCGATGTATTCGATGAATGTAACTTAATTTCGATGAATTAAGTGATTTCAAGTTATTTTCGATGTATTCGATGTATGAAACTTAATTTCGATGAATTAAGTGATTTCAAGTTATTTTCGATGAATTCGATGAATGTAACTTAATTTCGATGAATTAAGTGAATTTAACTTATTTTCGATGTATTCGATGAATGTAACTTAATTTCGATGAATTAAGTGATTTCAAGTTATTTTCGATGTATTCGATGTATGAAACTCAATTTCGATGAATTAAGTGAATTTAACTTATTTTCGATGTATTCGATAAATGTAACTCAATTTCGATGAATTAAGTGAATTGAACTTATTTTCGATGTATTCGATGAATGTAACTTAATTTCGATGAATTAAGTGATTTCAAGTTATTTTCGATGTATTCGATGAATGTAACTTAATTTCGATGAATTAAGTGATTTCAAGTTATTTCGATGTATTCGATGTATGAAACTCAATTTCGATGAATTAAGTGAATTTAACTTATTTTCGATGTATTCGATGAATGTAACTTAATTTCGATGAATTAAGTGATTTCAAGTTATTTTCGATGTATTCGATGTATGAAACTTAATTTCGATGAATTAAGTGATTTCAAGTTATTTTCGATGAATTCGATGAATGTAACTTAATTTCGATGAATTAAGTGAATTTAACTTATTTTCGATGTATTCGATGAATGTAACTTAATTTCGATGAATTAAGTGATTTCAAGTTATTTTCGATGTATTCGATGTATGAAACTCAATTTCGATGAATTAAGTGAATTTAACTTATTTTCGATGTATTCGATAAATGTAACTCAATTTCGATGAATTAAGTGAATTGAACTTATTTTCGATGTATTCGATGAATGTAACTTAATTTCGATGAATTAGGTGATTTCAAGTTATTTTCGATGTATTCGATGTATGAAACTCAATTTCGATGAATTAAGTGAATTTAACTTATTTTCGATGTATTCGATGAATGTAACTTAATTTCGATGAATTAAGTGAATTTAACTTATTTTCGATGTATTCGATGAATATAACTTAATTTCGGTGAATTAAGTGAATTTAACTTATTTTCGATGTATTCGATGAATGTAACTTAATTTCGATGAATTAAGTGATTTCAAGTTATTTTCGATGTATTCGATGTATGAAACTCAATTTCGATGAATTAAGTGAATTTAACTTATTTTCGATGTATTCGACGAATGTAACTCAATTTCGATGAATTAAGTGAATTGAACTTATTTTCGATGTATTCGATGAATGTAACTTAATTTCGATGAATTAAGTGATTTCAAGTTATTTTCGATGTATTCGATGTATGAAACTCAATTTCGATGAATTAAGTGAATTTAACTTATTTTCGATGTATTCGATGAATGTAACTTAATTTCGATGAATTAAGTGAATTTAACTTATTTTCGATGTATTCGATGAATATAACTTAATTTCGGTGAATTAAGTGAATTTAACTTATTTTCGATGTATTCGATGAATGTAACTTAATTTCGATGAATTAAGTGATTTCAAGTTATTTTCGATGTATTCGATGTATGAAACTCAATTTCGATGAATTAAGTGAATTTAACTTATTTTCGATGTATTCGATGAATGTAACTTAATTTCGATGAATTAAGTGAATTGAACTTATTTTCGATGTATTCGATGAATGTAACTTAATTTCGATGAATTAAGTGATTTCAAGTTATTTTCGATGGATTCGATGAATGTAACTTGATTTCGATGAATTAAGTGAATTTAAGTTATTTTCGATGTATTCGATGTATGAAACTCAATTTCGATGAATTAAGTGAATTGAACTTATTTTCGATGTATTCGATGAATGTAACTTAATTTCGATGAATTAAGTGATTTCAAGTTATTTTCGATGAATTCGATGAATGTAACTTAATTTCGATGAATTAAGTGAATTTAACTTATTTTCGATGTATTCGATGAATGTAACTCAATTTCGATGAATTAAGTGAATTGAACTTATTTTCGATGTATTCGATGTATGAAACTCAATTTCGATGAATTAAGTGAATTTAACTTATTTTCGATGTATTCGATGAATGTAACTCAATTTCGATGAATTAAGTGAATTTAACTTATTTTCGATGTATTCGATGAATATAACTTAATTTCGGTGAATTAAGTGAATTTAAGTTATTTTCGATGTATTCGATGAATGTAACTTAATTTCGATGAATTAAGTGAATTTAAGTTATTTTCATGTATTCAATGTATGAAACTCAATTTCGATGAATTAAGTGAATTTAACTTATTTTCGATGTATTCGATGAATATAACTTAATTTCGGTGAATTAAGTGAATTTAAGTTATTTTCGATGTATTCGATGAATGTAACTTAATTTCGATGAATTAAGTGAATTTAACTTATTTTCGATGTATTCGATGAATGTAACTCAATTTCGATGAATTAAGTGAATTGAACTTATTTTCGATGTATTCGATGAATGTAACTTAATTTCGATGAATTAAGTGATTTCAAGTTATTTTCGATGTGTTCGATGTATGAAACTCAATTTCGATGAATTAAGTGAATTTAACTTATTTTCGATGTATTCGATGAATGTAACTCAATTTCGATGAATTAAGTGAATTGAACTTATTTTCGATGTATTCGATGAATGTAACTTCATTTCGATGAATTAAGTGATTTCAAGTTATTTTCGATGTATTCGATGTATGAAACTCAATTTCGATGAATTAAGTGAATTTAACTTATTTTCGATGTATTCGATGAATGTAACTTAATTTCGATGAATTAAGTGATTTCAAGTTATTTTCGATGAATTCGATGAATGTAACTTGATTTCGATGAATTAAGTGAATTTAAGTTATTTTCGATGTATTCGATGTATGAAACTCAATTTCGATGAATTAAGTGAATTGAACTTATTTTCGATGTATTCGATGAATGTAACTCAATTTCGATGAATTAAGTGAATTTAACTTATTTTCGATGTATTCGATGAATGTAACTTAATTTCGATGAATTAAGTGATTTCAAGTTATTTTCGATGTATTCGATGAATGTAACTTAATTTCGATGAATTAAGTGATTTCAAGTTATTTTCGATGTATTCGATGTATGAAACTCAATTTCGATGAATTAAGTGAATTTAACTTATTTTCGATGTATTCGATGAATGTAACTTAATTTCGATGAATTAAGTGAATTTAACTTATTTTCGATGTATTCGATGAATATAACTTAATTTCGGTGAATTAAGTGAATTTAACTTATTTTCGATGTATTCGATGAATGTAACTTAATTTCGATGAATTAAGTGATTTCAAGTTATTTTCGATGTATTCGATGAATGTAACTTAATTTCGATGAATTAAGTGAATTGAACTTATTTTCGATGTATTCGATGAATGTAACTTAATTTCGATGAATTAAGTGATTTCAAGTTATTTTCGATGAATTCGATGAATGTAACTTGATTTCGATGAATTAAGTGAATTTAAGTTATTTTCGATGTATTCGATGTATGAAACTCAATTTCGATGAATTAAGTGAATTGAACTTATTTTCGATGTATTCGATGAATGTAACTCAATTTCGATGAATTAAGTGAATTTAACTTATTTTCGATGTATTCGATGAATGTAACTTAATTTCGATGAATTAAGTGATTTCAAGTTATTTTCGATGTATTCGATGAATGTAACTTAATTTCGATGAATTAAGTGATTTCAAGTTATTTTCGATGTATTCGATGAATGTAACTTAATTTCGATGAATTAAGTGATTTCAAGTTATTTTCGATGTATTCGATGTATGAAACTCAATTTCGATGAATTAAGTGAATTTAACTTATTTTCGATGTATTCGATGAATGTAACTTAATTTCGATGAATTAAGTGATTTCAAGTTATTTTCGATGTATTCGATGTATGAAACTTAATTTCGATGAATTAAGTGATTTCAAGTTATTTTCGATGAATTCGATGAATGTAACTTAATTTCGATGAATTAAGTGAATTTAACTTATTTTCGATGTATTCGATGAATGTAACTTAATTTCGATGAATTAAGTGATTTCAAGTTATTTTCGATGTATTCGATGTATGAAACTCAATTTCGATGAATTAAGTGAATTTAACTTATTTTCGATGTATTCGATAAATGTAACTCAATTTCGATGAATTAAGTGAATTGAACTTATTTTCGATGTATTCGATGAATGTAACTTAATTTCGATGAATTAAGTGATTTCAAGTTATTTTCGATGTATTCGATGAATGTAACTTAATTTCGATGAATTAAGTGATTTCAAGTTATTTTCGATGTATTCGATGTATGAAACTCAATTTCGATGAATTAAGTGAATTTAACTTATTTTCGATGTATTCGATGAATGTAACTTAATTTCGATGAATTAAGTGATTTCAAGTTATTTTCGATGTATTCGATGTATGAAACTTAATTTCGATGAATTAAGTGATTTCAAGTTATTTTCGATGAATTCGATGAATGTAACTTAATTTCGATGAATTAAGTGAATTTAACTTATTTTCGATGTATTCGATGAATGTAACTTAATTTCGATGAATTAAGTGATTTCAAGTTATTTTCGATGTATTCGATGTATGAAACTCAATTTCGATGAATTAAGTGAATTTAACTTATTTTCGATGTATTCGATAAATGTAACTCAATTTCGATGAATTAAGTGAATTGAACTTATTTTCGATGTATTCGATGAATGTAACTTAATTTCGATGAATTAAGTGATTTCAAGTTATTTTCGATGTATTCGATGTATGAAACTCAATTTCGATGAATTAAGTGAATTTAACTTATTTTCGATGTATTCGATGAATGTAACTTAATTTCGATGAATTAAGTGAATTTAACTTATTTTCGATGTATTCGATGAATATAACTTAATTTCGGTGAATTAAGTGAATTTAACTTATTTTCGATGTATTCGATGAATGTAACTTAATTTCGATGAATTAAGTGATTTCAAGTTATTTTCGATGTATTCGATGTATGAAACTCAATTTCGATGAATTAAGTGAATTTAACTTATTTTCGATGTATTCGACGAATGTAACTCAATTTCGATGAATTAAGTGAATTGAACTTATTTTCGATGTATTCGATGAATGTAACTTAATTTCGATGAATTAAGTGATTTCAAGTTATTTTCGATGTATTCGATGTATGAAACTCAATTTCGATGAATTAAGTGAATTTAACTTATTTTCGATGTATTCGATGAATGTAACTTAATTTCGATGAATTAAGTGAATTTAACTTATTTTCGATGTATTCGATGAATATAACTTAATTTCGGTGAATTAAGTGAATTTAACTTATTTTCGATGTATTCGATGAATGTAACTTAATTTCGATGAATTAAGTGATTTCAAGTTATTTTCGATGTATTCGATGTATGAAACTCAATTTCGATGAATTAAGTGAATTTAACTTATTTTCGATGTATTCGATGAATGTAACTTAATTTCGATGAATTAAGTGAATTGAACTTATTTTCGATGTATTCGATGAATGTAACTTAATTTCGATGAATTAAGTGATTTCAAGTTATTTTCGATGGATTCGATGAATGTAACTTGATTTCGATGAATTAAGTGAATTTAAGTTATTTTCGATGTATTCGATGTATGAAACTCAATTTCGATGAATTAAGTGAATTGAACTTATTTTCGATGTATTCGATGAATGTAACTTAATTTCGATGAATTAAGTGATTTCAAGTTATTTTCGATGAATTCGATGAATGTAACTTAATTTCGATGAATTAAGTGAATTTAACTTATTTTCGATGTATTCGATGAATGTAACTCAATTTCGATGAATTAAGTGAATTGAACTTATTTTCGATGTATTCGATGTATGAAACTCAATTTCGATGAATTAAGTGAATTTAACTTATTTTCGATGTATTCGATGAATGTAACTCAATTTCGATGAATTAAGTGAATTTAACTTATTTTCGATGTATTCGATGAATATAACTTAATTTCGGTGAATTAAGTGAATTTAAGTTATTTTCGATGTATTCGATGAATGTAACTTAATTTCGATGAATTAAGTGAATTTAAGTTATTTTCATGTATTCAATGTATGAAACTCAATTTCGATGAATTAAGTGAATTTAACTTATTTTCGATGTATTCGATGAATATAACTTAATTTCGGTGAATTAAGTGAATTTAAGTTATTTTCGATGTATTCGATGAATGTAACTTAATTTCGATGAATTAAGTGAATTTAACTTATTTTCGATGTATTCGATGAATGTAACTCAATTTCGATGAATTAAGTGAATTGAACTTATTTTCGATGTATTCGATGAATGTAACTTAATTTCGATGAATTAAGTGATTTCAAGTTATTTTCGATGTGTTCGATGTATGAAACTCAATTTCGATGAATTAAGTGAATTTAACTTATTTTCGATGTATTCGATGAATGTAACTCAATTTCGATGAATTAAGTGAATTGAACTTATTTTCGATGTATTCGATGAATGTAACTTCATTTCGATGAATTAAGTGATTTCAAGTTATTTTCGATGTATTCGATGTATGAAACTCAATTTCGATGAATTAAGTGAATTTAACTTATTTTCGATGTATTCGATGAATGTAACTTAATTTCGATGAATTAAGTGAATTTAACTTATTTTCGATGTATTCGATGAATATAACTTAATTTCGGTGAATTAAGTGAATTTAACTTATTTTCGATGTATTCGATGAATGTAACTTAATTTCGATGAATTAAGTGATTTCAAGTTATTTTCGATGTATTCGATGTATGAAACTCAATTTCGATGAATTAAGTGAATTTAACTTATTTTCGATGTATTCGATGAATGTAACTCAATTTCGATGAATTAAGTGAATTGAACTTATTTTCGATGTATTCTAAGAATGTAACTTAATTTCGATGAATTAAGTGATTTCAAGTTATTTTTGATGTATTCGATGTATGAAACTCAATTTCGATGAATTAAGTGAATTTAACTTATTTTCGATGTATTCGATGAATGTAACTTAATTTCGATGAATTAAGTGAATTTAACTTATTTTCGATGTATTCGATGAATATAACTTAATTTCGGTGAATTAAGTGAATTTAACTTATTTTCGATGTATTCGGTGAATGTAACTTAATTTCGATGAATTAAGTGATTTCAAGTTATTTTTGATGTATTCGATGTATGAAACTCAATTTCGATGAATTAAGTGAATTTACTTATTTTCGATGTATTCGATGAATGTAACTTAATTTCGATGAATTAAGTGAATTTAACTTATTTTCGATGTATTCGATGAATGTAACTTAATTTCGATGAATTAAGTGATTTCAAGTTATTTTCGATGAATTCGATGAATGTAACTTGATTTCGATGAATTAAGTGAATTTAAGTTATTTTCGATGTATTCGATGTATGAAACTCAATTTCGATGAATTAAGTGAATTGAACTTATTTTCGATGTATTCGATGAATGTAACTTAATTTCGATGAATTAAGTGATTTCAAGTTATTTTCGATGAATTCGATGAATGTAACTTAATTTCGATGAATTAAGTGAATTTAACTTATTTTCGATGTATTCGATGAATGTAACTCAATTTCGATGAATTAAGTGAATTGAACTTATTTTCGATGTATTCGATGTATGAAACTCAATTTCGATGAATTAAGTGAATTTAACTTATTTTCGATGTATTCGATGAATGTAACTCAATTTCGATGAATTAAGTGAATTTAACTTATTTTCGATGTATTCGATGAATATAACTTAATTTCGGTGAATTAAGTGAATTTAAGTTATTTTCGATGTATTCGATGAATGTAACTTAATTTCGATGAATTAAGTGAATTTAAGTTATTTTCGATGTATTCGATGTATGAAACTCAATTTCGATGAATTAAGTGAATTTAACTTATTTTCGATGTATTCGATGAATGTAACTTAATTTCGATGAATTAAGTGAATTGAACTTATTTTCGATGTATTCGATGAATGTAACTTAATTTCGATGAATTAAGTGATTTCAAGTTATTTTCGATGTATTCGATGTATGAAACTCAATTTCGATGAATTAAGTGAATTTAACTTATTTTCGATGTATTCGATGAATGTAACTTAATTTCGATGAATTAAGTGAATTTAACTTATTTTCGATGTATTCGATGAATATAACTTAATTTCGGTGAATTAAGTGAATTTAACTTATTTTCGATGTATTCGATGAATGTAACTTAATTTCGATGAATTAAGTGATTTCAAGTTATTTTCGATGTATTCGATGAATGTAACTTAATTTCGATGAATTAAGTGAATTGAACTTATTTTCGATGTATTCGATGAATGTAACTTAATTTCGATGAATTAAGTGATTTCAAGTTATTTTCGATGAATTCGATGAATGTAACTTGATTTCGATGAATTAAGTGAATTTAAGTTATTTTCGATGTATTCGATGTATGAAACTCAATTTCGATGAATTAAGTGAATTGAACTTATTTTCGATGTATTCGATGAATGTAACTTAATTTCGATGAATTAAGTGATTTCAAGTTATTTTCGATGAATTCGATGAATGTAACTTAATTTCGATGAATTAAGTGAATTTAACTTATTTTCGATGTATTCGATGAATGTAACTCAATTTCGATGAATTAAGTGAATTGAACTTATTTTCGATGTATTCGATGTATGAAACTCAATTTCTATGAATTAAGTGAATTTAACTTATTTTCGATGTATTCGATGAATGTAACTCAATTTCGATGAATTAAGTGAATTTAACTTATTTTCGATGTATTCGATGAATATAACTTAATTTCGGTGAATTAAGTGAATTTAAGTTATTTTCGATGTATTCGATGAATGTAACTTAATTTCGATGAATTAAGTGAATTTCAGTTATTTTCGATGTATTCGATGTATGAAACTCAATTTCGATGAATTAAGTGAATTTAACTTATTTTCGATGTATTCGATGAATATAACTTAATTTCGGTGAATTAAGTGAATTTAAGTTATTTTGGATGCATTCGATGAATGTAACTTAATTTCGATGAATTAAGTGAATTTAACTTATTTTCGATGTATTCGATGAATGTAACTAAATTCGATGAATTAAGTGAATTGAACTTATTTTCGATGTATTCGATGAATGTAACTTAATTTCGATGAATTAAGTGATTTCAAGTTATTTTCGATGTATTCGATGTATGAAACTCATTTTTCGATGAATTAAGTGAATTTAACTTATTTTCGATGTATTCGATGAATGTAACTTAATTTCGATGAATTAAGTGAATTTAACTTATTTTCGATGTATTCGATGAATATAACTTAATTTCGGTGAATTAAGTGAATTTAACTTATTTTCGATGTATTCGATGAATGTAACTTAATTTCGATGAATTAAGTGATTTCAAGTTATTTTCGATGTATTCGATGAATGTAACTTAATTTCGATGAATTAAGTGAATTGAACTTATTTTCGATGTATTCGATGAATGTAACTTAATTTCGATGAATTAAGTGATTTCAAGTTATTTTCGATGAATTCGATGAATGTAACTTGATTTCGATGAATTAAGTGAATTTAAGTTATTTTCGATGTATTCGATGTATGAAACTCAATTTCGATGAATTAAGTGAATTGAACTTATTTTCGATGTATTCGATGAATGTAACTTAATTTCGATGAATTAAGTGATTTCAAGATATTTTCGATGAATTCGATGAATGTAACTTGATTTCGATGAATTAAGTGAATTTAAGTTATTTGCGATGTATTCGATGAATGTAACTTAATTTCGATGAATTAAGTGAATTGAACTTATTTTCGATGTATTCGATGTATGAAACTCAATTTCGATGAATTAAGTGAATTTAACTTATTTTCGATGTATTCGATGAATGTAACTTAATTTCGATGAATTAAGTGAATTTAACTTATTTTCGATGTATTCGATGAATATAACTTAATTTCGGTGAATTAAGTGAATTTAAGTTATTTTCGATGTATTCGATGAATGTAACTTAATTTCGATGAATTAAGTGAATTTAAGTTATTTTCGATGTATTCGATGTATGAAACTCAATTTCGATGAATTAAGTGAATTTAACTTATTTTCGATGTATTCGATGAATGTAACTTAATTTCGATGAATTAAGTGATTTCAAGTTATTTTCGATGTATTCGATGAATGTAACTTAATTTCGATGAATTAAGTGAATTGAACTTATTTTCGATGTATTCGATGAATGTAACTTAATTTCGATGAATTAAGTGATTTCAAGTTATTTTCGATGAATTCGATGAATGTAACTTGATTTCGATGAATTAAGTGAATTTAAGTTATTTTCGATGTATTCGATGTATGAAACTCAATTTCGATGAATTAAGTGAATTGAACTTTTTTCGATGTATTCGATGTAAACTCAATTTCGATGAATTAAGTGAATTTAACTTATTTTCGATGTATTCGATGAATATAACTTAATTTCGGTGAATTAAGTGAATTTAAGTTATTTTCGATGTATTCGATGAATGTAACTTAATTTCGATGAATTAAGTGAATTTAACTTATTTTCGATGTATTCGATGAATGTAACTCAATTTCGATGAATTAAGTGAATTGAACTTATTTTCGATGTATTCGATGAATGTAACTTAATTTCGATGAATTAAGTGATTTCAAGTTATTTTCGATGAATTCGATGAATGTAACTTAATTTCGATGAATTAAGTGAATTTAAGTTATTTTCGATGTATTCGATGTATGAAACTCAATTTCGATGAATTAAGTGAATTTAACTTATTTTCGATGTATTCGATGAATATAACTTAATTTCGGTGAATTAAGTGAATTTAAGTTATTTTCGATGTATTCGATGAATGTAACTTAATTTCGATGAATTAAGTGAATTTAAGTTATTTTCGATGTATTCGATGTTTGAAACTCAATTTCGATGAATTAAGTGAATTTAACTTATTTTCGATGTATTCGATGAATGTAACTTAATTTCGATGAATTAAGTGATTTCAAGTTATTTTCGATGTATTCGATGAATGTAACTTGATTTCGATGAATTAAGTGATTTCAAGTTATTTTCGATGTATTCGATGAATGTAACTTAATTTCGATGAATTAAGTGATTTCAAGTTATTTTCGATGTATTCGATGAATGTAACTTGAATTCGATGAATTAAGTGATTTCAAGTTATTTTCGATGTATTCGATGAATGTAACTTGATTTCGATGAATTAGGTGATTTCAAGTTATTTTCGATGTATTCAATGTATGAAACTCAATTTCGATGAATTAAGTGAATTTAACTTATTTTCGATGTATTCGATGAATGTAACTTAATTTCGATGAATTAAGTGAATTTAAGTTATTTTCGATGTATTCGATGTATGAAACTCAATTTCGATGAATTAAGTGAATTTAACTTCTTTTCGATGTATTCGATGAATGTAACTCAATTTCGATGAATTAAGTGAATTGAACTTATTTTCGATGTATTCGATGAATGTAACTTAATTTCGGTGAATTAAGTGAATTTAAGTTATTTTCGATGTATTCGATGAATGTAACTTAATTTCGATGAATTAAGTGAATTTAAGTTATTTTCGATGTATTCGATGTATGAAACTCAATTTCGATGAATTAAGTGAATTTAACTTATTTTCGATGTATTCGATGAATGTAACTTAATTTCGATGAATTAAGTGAATTTAACTTATTTTCGATGTATTCGATGAATGTAACTCAATTTCGATGAATTAAGTGAATTGAACTTATTTTCGATGTATTCGATGAATGTAACTTAATTTCGATGAATTAAGTGATTTCAAGTTATTTTCGATGAATTCGATGAATGTAACTTGATTTCGATGAATTAAGTGAATTTAAGTTATTTTCGATGTATTCGATGTATGAAACTCAATTTCGATGAATTAAGTGAATTGAACTTATTTTCGATGTATTCGATGAATGTAACTTAATTTCGATGAATTAAGTGATTTCAAGTTATTTTCGATGAATTCGATGAATGTAACTTGATTTCGATGAATTAAGTGAATTTAAGTTATTTTCGATGTATTCGATGAATGTAACTTAATTTCGATGAATTAAGTGAATTGAACTTATTTTCGATGTATTCGATGTATGAAACTCAATTTCGATGAATTAAGTGAATTTAACTTATTTTCGATGTATTCGATGAATGTAACTTAATTTCGGTGAATTAAGTGAATTTAAGTTATTTTCGATGTATTCGATGAATGTAACTTAATTTCGATGAATTAAGTGAATTTAAGTTATTTTCGATGTATTCGATGTATGAAACTCAATTTCGATGAATTAAGTGAATTTAACTTATTTTCGATGTATTCGATGAATGTAACTTAATTTCGATGAATTAAGTGATTTCAAGTTATTTTCGATGTATTCGATGAATGTAACTTGATTTCGATGAATTAAGTGATTTCAAGTTATTTTCGATGAATTCGATGAATGTAACTTAATTTCGATGAATTAAGTGAATTGAACTTATTTTCGATGTATTCGATGAATGTAACTCAATTTCGATGAATTAAGTGATTTCAAGTTATTTTCGATGTATTCGATGTATGAAACTCAATTTCGATGAATTAAGTGAATTTAACTTATTTTCGATGTATTCGATGAATGTAACTTCATTTCGATGAATTAAGTGATTTCAAGTTATTTTCGATGTATTCGATGTATGAAACTCAATTTCGATGAATTAAGTGAATTTAACTTATTTTCGATGTATTCGATGAATGTAACTTAATTTCGATGAATTAAGTGAATTTAACTTATTTTCGATGTATTCGATGAATATAACTTAATTTCGGTGAATTAAGTGAATTTAACTTATTTTCGATGTATTCGATGAATGTAACTTAATTTCGATGAATTAAGTGATTTCAAGTTATTTTCGATGTATTCGATGTATGAAACTCAATTTCGATGAATTAAGTGAATTTAACTTATTTTCGATGTATTCGATGAATGTAACTCAATTTCGATGAATTAAGTGAATTGAACTTATTTTCGATGTATTCTAAGAATGTAACTTAATTTCGATGAATTAAATGATTTCAAGTTATTTTTGATGTATTCGATGTATGAAACTCAATTTCGATGAATTAAGTGAATTTAACTTATTTTCGATGTATTCGATGAATGTAACTTAATTTCGATGAATTAAGTGAATTTAACTTATTTTCGATGTATTCGATGAATATAACTTAATTTCGGTGAATTAAGTGAATTTAACTTATTTTCGATGTATTCGGTGAATGTAACTTAATTTCGATGAATTAAGTGATTTCAAGTTATTTTTGATGTATTCGATGTATGAAACTCAATTTCGATGAATTAAGTGAATTTACTTATTTTCGATGTATTCGATGAATGTAACTTAATTTCGATGAATTAAGTGAATTTAACTTATTTTCGATGTATTCGATGAATGTAACTTAATTTCGATGAATTAAGTGATTTCAAGTTATTTTCGATGAATTCGATGAATGTAACTTGATTTCGATGAATTAAGTGAATTTAAGTTATTTTCGATGTATTCGATGTATGAAACTCAATTTCGATGAATTAAGTGAATTGAACTTATTTTCGATGTATTCGATGAATGTAACTTAATTTCGATGAATTAAGTGATTTCAAGTTATTTTCGATGAATTCGATGAATGTAACTTAATTTCGATGAATTAAGTGAATTTAACTTATTTTCGATGTATTCGATGAATGTAACTCAATTTCGATGAATTAAGTGAATTGAACTTATTTTCGATGTATTCGATGTATGAAACTCAATTTCGATGAATTAAGTGAATTTAACTTATTTTCGATGTATTCGATGAATGTAACTCAATTTCGATGAATTAAGTGAATTTAACTTATTTTCGATGTATTCGATGAATATAACTTAATTTCGGTGAATTAAGTGAATTTAAGTTATTTTCGATGTATTCGATGAATGTAACTTAATTTCGATGAATTAAGTGAATTTAAGTTATTTTCGATGTATTCGATGTATGAAACTCAATTTCGATGAATTAAGTGAATTTAACTTATTTTCGATGTATTCGATGAATGTAACTTAATTTCGATGAATTAAGTGAATTGAACTTATTTTCGATGTATTCGATGAATGTAACTTAATTTCGATGAATTAAGTGATTTCAAGTTATTTT
Organism: Thereva unica; assembly: GCA_949987705.1. NCBI lineage: Eukaryota > Metazoa > Arthropoda > Insecta > Diptera > Therevidae > Thereva > Thereva unica. Next base: position 61,961 of record CATLJY010000468.1, on the reverse strand, counting down.
CGATGTATTCGATGTATGAAACTCAATTTCGATGAATTAAGTGAATTTAACTTATTTTCGATGTATTCGATGAATGTAACTTAATTTCGATGAATTAAGTGAATTTAACTTATTTTCGATGTATTCGATGAATATAACTTAATTTCGGTGAATTAAGTGAATTTAACTTATTTTCGATGTATTCGATGAATGTAACTTAATTTCGATGAATTAAGTGATTTCAAGTTATTTTCGATGTATTCGATGAATGTAACTTAATTTCGATGATTTAAGTGAATTGAACTTATTTTCGATGTATTCGATGAATGTAACTTAATTTCGATGAATTAAGTGATTTCAAGTTATTTTCGATGAATTCGATGAATGTAACTTGATTTCGATGAATTAAGTGAATTTAAGTTATTTTCGATGTATTCGATGTATGAAACTCAATTTCGATGAATTAAGTGAATTGAACTTATTTTCGATGTATTCGATGAATGTAACTTAATTTCGATGAATTAAGTGATTTCAAGTTATTTTCGATGAATTCGATGAATGTAACTTAATTTCGATGAATTAAGTGAATTTAACTTATTTTCGATGTATTCGATGAATGTAACTCAATTTCGATGAATTAAGTGAATTGAACTTATTTTCGATGTATTCGATGTATGAAACTCAATTTCTATGAATTAAGTGAATTTAACTTATTTTCGATGTATTCGATGAATGTAACTCAATTTCGATGAATTAAGTGAATTTAACTTATTTTCGATGTATTCGATGAATATAACTTAATTTCGGTGTATTAAGTGAATTTAAGTTATTTTCGATGTATTCGATGAATGTAACTTAATTTCGATGAATTAAGTGAATTTCAGTTATTTTCGATGTATTCGATGTATGAAACTCAATTTCTATGAATTAAGTGAATTTAACTTATTTTCGATGTATTCGATGAATATAACTTAATTTCGGTGAATTAAGTGAATTTAAGTTATTTTGGATGCATTCGATGAATGTAACTTAATTTCGATGAATTAAGTGAATTTAACTTATTTTCGATGTATTCGATGAATGTAACTCAATTTCGATGAATTAAGTGAATTGAACTTATTTTCGATGTATTCGATGAATGTAACTTAATTTCGATGAATTAAGTGATTTCAAGTTATTTTCGATGTATTCGATGTATGAAACTCATTTTTCGATGAATTAAGTGAATTTAACTTATTTTCGATGTATTCGATGAATATAACTTAATTTCGGTGAATTAAGTGAATTTAACTTATTTTCGATGTATTCGATGAATGTAACTTAATTTCGATGAATTAAGTGATTTCAAGTTATTTTCGATGTATTCGATGAATGTAACTTAATTTCGATGAATTAAGTGAATTGAACTTATTTTCGATGTATTCGATGAATGTAACTTAATTTCGATGAATTAAGTGATTTCAAGTTATTTTCGATGAATTCGATGAATGTAACTTGATTTCGATGAATTAAGTGAATTTAAGTTATTTTCGATGTATTCGATGTATGAAACTCAATTTCGATGAATTAAGTGAATTGAACTTATTTTCGATGTATTCGATGAATGTAACTTAATTTCGATGAATTAAGTGATTTCAAGATATTTTCGATGAATTCGATGAATGTAACTTGATTTCGATGAATTAAGTGAATTTAAGTTATTTGCGATGTATTCGATGAATGTAACTTAATTTCGATGAATTAAGTGAATTGAACTTATTTTCGATGTATTCGATGTATGAAACTCAATTTCGATGAATTAAGTGAATTTAACTTATTTTCGATGTATTCGATGAATGTAACTTAATTTCGATGAATTAAGTGAATTTAACTTATTTTCGATGTATTCGATGAATATAACTTAATTTCGGTGAATTAAGTGAATTTAAGTTATTTTCGATGTATTCGATGAATGTAACTTAATTTCGATGAATTAAGTGAATTTAAGTTATTTTCGATGTATTCGATGTATGAAACTCAATTTCGATGAATTAAGTGAATTTAACTTATTTTCGATGTATTCGATGAATGTAACTTAATTTCGATGAATTAAGTGATTTCAAGTTATTTTCGATGTATTCGATGAATGTAACTTAATTTCGATGAATTAAGTGAATTGAACTTATTTTCGATGTATTCGATGAATGTAACTTAATTTCGATGAATTAAGTGATTTCAAGTTATTTTCGATGAATTCGATGAATGTAACTTGATTTCGATGAATTAAGTGAATTTAAGTTATTTTCGATGTATTCGATGTATGAAACTCAATTTCGATGAATTAAGTGAATTGAACTTTTTTCGATGTATTCGATGTAAACTCAATTTCGATGAATTAAGTGAATTTAACTTATTTTCGATGTATTCGATGAATATAACTTAATTTCGGTGAATTAAGTGAATTGAACTTATTTTCGATGTATTCGATGAATGTAACTTAATTTCGATGAATTAAGTGAATTTAACTTATTTTCGATGTATTCGATGAATGTAACTCAATTTCGATGAATTAAGTGAATTGAACTTATTTTCGATGTATTCGATGAATGTAACTTAATTTCGATGAATTAAGTGATTTCAAGTTATTTTCGATGAATTCGATGAATGTAACTTAATTTCGATGAATTAAGTGAATTTAAGTTATTTTCGATGTATTCGATGTATGAAACTCAATTTCGATGAATTAAGTGAATTTAACTTATTTTCGATGTATTCGATGAATATAACTTAATTTCGGTGAATTAAGTGAATTTAAGTTATTTTCGATGTATTCGATGAATGTAACTTAATTTCGATGAATTAAGTGAATTTAAGTTATTTTCGATGTATTCGATGTTTGAAACTCAATTTCGATGAATTAAGTGAATTTAACTTATTTTCGATGTATTCGATGAATGTAACTTAATTTCGATGAATTAAGTGATTTCAAGTTATTTTCGATGTATTCGATGAATGTAACTTGATTTCGATGAATTAAGTGATTTCAAGTTATTTTCGATGTATTCGATGAATGTAACTTAATTTCGATGAATTAAGTGATTTCAAGTTATTTTCGATGTATTCGATGAATGTAACTTGAATTCGATGAATTAAGTGATTTCAAGTTATTTTCGATGTATTCGATGAATGTAACTTGATTTCGATGAATTAGGTGATTTCAAGTTATTTTCGATGTATTCAATGTATGAAACTCAATTTCGATGAATTAAGTGAATTTAACTTATTTTCGATGTATTCGATGAATGTAACTTAATTTCGATGAATTAAGTGAATTTAAGTTATTTTCGATGTATTCGATGTATGAAACTCAATTTCGATGAATTAAGTGAATTTAACTTCTTTTCGATGTATTCGATGAATGTAACTCAATTTCGATGAATTAAGTGAATTGAACTTATTTTCGATGTATTCGATGAATGCAACTTAATTTCGGTGAATTAAGTGAATTTAAGTTATTTTCGATGTATTCGATGAATGTAACTTAATTTCGATGAATTAAGTGAATTTAAGTTATTTTCGATGTATTCGATGTATGAAACTCAATTTCGATGAATTAAGTGAATTTAACTTATTTTCGATGTATTCGATGAATGTAACTTAATTTCGATGAATTAAGTGAATTTAACTTATTTTCGATGTATTCGATGAATGTAACTCAATTTCGATGAATTAAGTGAATTGAACTTATTTTCGATGTATTCGATGAATGTAACTTAATTTCGATGAATTAAGTGATTTCAAGTTATTTTCGATGAATTCGATGAATGTAACTTGATTTCGATGAATTAAGTGAATTTAAGTTATTTTCGATGTATTCGATGTATGAAACTCAATTTCGATGAATTAAGTGAATTGAACTTATTTTCGATGTATTCGATGAATGTAATTAATTTCGATGAATTAAGTGATTTCAAGTTATTTTCGATGAATTCGATGAATGTAACTTGATTTCGATGAATTAAGTGAATTTAAGTTATTTTCGATGTATTCGATGAATGTAACTTAATTTCGATGAATTAAGTGAATTGAACTTATTTTCGATGTATTCGATGTATGAAACTCAATTTCGATGAATTAAGTGAATTTAACTTATTTTCGATGAATGTAACTTAATTTCGGTGAATTAAGTGAATTTAAGTTATTTTCGATGTATTCGATGAATGTAACTTAATTTCGATGAATTAAGTGAATTTAAGTTATTTTCGATGTATTCGATGTATGAAACTCAATTTCGATGAATTAAGTGAATTTAACTTATTTTCGATGTATTCGATGAATGTAACTTAATTTCGATGAATTAAGTGATTTCAAGTTATTTTCGATGTATTCGATGAATGTAACTTGATTTCGATGAATTAAGTGATTTCAAGTTATTTTCGATGAATTCGATGAATGTAACTTAATTTCGATGAATTAAGTGAATTGAACTTATTTTCGATGTATTCGATGAATGTAACTCAATTTCGATGAATTAAGTGATTTCAAGTTATTTTCGATGTATTCGATGTATGAAACTCAATTTCGATGAATTAAGTGAATTTAACTTATTTTCGATGTATTCGATGAATGTAACTTAATTTCGATGAATTAAGTGAATTTAAGTTATTTTCGATGTATTCGATGAATGTAACTTAATTTCGATGAATTAAGTGAATTTAACTTATTTTCGATGTATTCGATGAATGTAACTCAATTTCGATGAATTAAGTGAATTGAACTTATTTTCGATGTATTCGATGTATGAAACTCAATTTCGATGAATTAAGTGAATTTAACTTATTTTCGATGTATTCGATGAATGTAACTTAATTTCGATGAATTAAGTGATTTCAAGTTATTTTTGATGTATTCGATGAATGTAACTTAATTTCGATGAATTAAGTGAATTGAACTTATTTTCGATGTATTCGATGAATGTAACTTAATTTCGATGAATTAAGTGATTTCAAGTTATTTTCGATGAATTCGATGAATGTAACTTGATTTCGATGAATTAAGTGAATTTAAGTTATTTTCGATGTATTCGATGTATGAAACTCAATTTCGATGAATTAAGTGAATTGAACTTTTTTCGATGTATTCGATGTATGAAACTCAATTTCGATGAATTAAGTGAATTTAACTTATTTTCGATGTATTCGATGAATATAACTTAATTTCGGTGAATTAAGTGAATTTAAGTTATTTTCGATGTATTCGATGAATGTAACTTAATTTCGATGAATTAAGTGAATTTAACTTATTTTCGATGTATTCGATGAATGTAACTCAATTTCGATGAATTAAGTGAATTGAACTTATTTTCGATGTATTCGACGAATGTAACTTAATTTCGATGAATTAAGTGATTTCAAGTTATTTTCGATGAATTCGATGAATGTAACTTAATTTCGATGAATTAAGTGAATTTAAGTTATTTTCGAAGTATTCGATGTATGAAACTCAATTTCGATGAATTAAGTGAATTTAACTTATTTTCGATGTATTCGATGAATATAACTTAATTTCGGTGAATTAAGTGAATTTAAGTTATTTTCGATGTATTCGATGAATGTAACTTAATTTCGATGAATTAAGTGAATTTAAGTTATTTTCGATGTATTCGATGTATGAAACTCAATTTCGATGAATTGAGTGAATTTAACTTATTTTCGATGTATTCGATGAATGTAACTTAATTTCGATGAATTAAGTGATTTCAAGTTATTTTCGATGTATTCGATGAATGTAACTTGATTTCGATGAATTAAGTGATTTCAAGTTATTTTCGATGTATTCGATGAATGTAACTTAATTTCGATGAATTAAGTGATTTCAAGTTATTTTCGATGTATTCGATGTATGAAACTCAATTTCGATGAATTAAGTGAATTTAACTTATTTTCGATGTATTCGATGAATGTAACTTTATTTCGATGAATTAAGTGAATTTAACTTATTTTCGATGTATTCGATGAATATAACTTAATTTCGGTGAATTAAGTGAATTTAAGTTATTTTCGATGTATTCGATGAATGTAACTTAATTTCGATGAATTAAGTGAATTTAAGTTATTTTTGATGTATTCGATGTATGAACTCAATTTCGATGAATTAAGTGAATTGAACTTATTTTCGATGTATTCGATGTATGAAACTCAATTTCGATGAATTAAGTGAATTTAACTTATTTTCGATGTATTCGATGAATGTAACTTAATTTCGATGAATTAAGTGATTTCAAGTTATTTTCGATGTATTCGATGAATGTAACTTGATTTCGATGAATTAAGTGATTTCAAGTTATTTTCGATAAGTATTTTCGATGTATTCGATGAATGTAACTTGATTTCGATGAATTAAGTGATTTCAAGTTATTTTCGATGTATTCGATGTATGAAACTCAATTTCGATGAATTAAGTGAATTTAAATTATTTTCGATGTATTCGATGAAAGTAACTTAATTTCGATGAATTAAGTGAAATTTAAGTTATTTTCGATGTATTCGATGTATGAAACTCAATTTCGATGAATTAAGTGAATTTAACTTCTTTTCGATGTATTCGATGAATGTAACTCAATTTCGATGAATTAAGTGAATTGAACTTATTTTCGATGTATTCGATGATGTACTTAATTTCGGTGAATTAAGTGATTTCAAGTTATTTTCGATGTATTCGATGAATGTAACTTGATTTCGATGAATTAAGTGATTTCAAGTTATTTTCGATGTATTCGATGAATGTAAACTTGATTTCGATGAATTAAGTGATTTCAAGTTATTTTCGATGTATTCGATGTATGAAACTCATTTCGATGAATTAAGTGAATTTAACTTCTTTTCGATGTATTCGATGAATGTAACTCAATTTCGATGAATTAAGTGAATATAACTTATTTTCGATGTATTCGATGAATGTAACTTAATTTCGATGAATTAAGTGATTTCAAGTTATTTCGATGTATTCGATGAATGTAACTTGATTTCGATGAATTAAGTGATTTCAAGTTATTTTCGATGTATTCGATGAATGTAACTTGATTTCGATGAATGAGTGATTTCAAGTTATTTTCGATGTATTCGATGTATGAAACTCAATTTCGATGAATTAAGTGAATTTAACTTATTTTCGATGTATTCGATGAATGTAACTTATTTCGATGAATTAAGTGAATTTAAGTTATTTTCGATGTATTCGATGTATGAAACTCAATTTCGATGAATTAAGTAAATTTTTACTATCTTTTCGATGTATTCGATGAATGTAACTTAATTTCGATGAATTAAGTGAATTTAAGTTATTTTCGATGTATTCGATGTATGAAACTCAATTTCGATGAATTAAGTGAATTTAACTTATTTCGATGTATTCGATGAATGTAACTTAATTCGATGAATTAAGTGAATTTACTTATTTTCGATGTATTCGATGAACGTAACTCAATTTCGATGAATTAAGTGAATTGAACTTATTTTCGATGTATTCGATGAATGTAACTTAATTTCGATGAATTAAGTGATTCAAGTTATTTTCGATGAATTCGATGAATGTAACTTGATTTCGATGAATTAAGTGAATTTAAGTATTTTCGATGTATTCGATGTATGAACTCAATTTCGATGAATAAGTGAATTGAACTTATTTTTGATGTATTCGATGAATGTAACTTAATTTCGATGAATTAAGTGATTTCAAGTTATTTTCGATGAATTCGATGAATGTAACTTGATTTCGATGAATTAAGTGAATTTAAGTTATTTTCGATGTATTCGATGAATGTAACTTAATTTCGATGAATTATGTGAATTGAACTTATTTTCGATGTATTCGATGTATGAAACTCAATTTCGATGAATTAAGTGAATTTAACTTATTTTCGATGTATTCGATGAATGTAACTTAATTTCGGTGAATTAAGTGAATTTAAGTTATTTTCGATGTATTCGATGAATGTAACTTAATTTCGATGAATTAAGTGAATTTAAGCTATTTTCGATGTATTCGATGTATGAAACTCAATTTCGATGAATTAAGTGAATTTAACTTATTTTCGATGTATTCGATGAATGTAACTTAATTTCGATGAATTAAGTGATTTCAAGTTATTTTCGATGTATTCGATGAATGTAACTTGATTTCGATGAATTAAGTGATTTCAAGTTATTTTCGATGAATTCGATGATGTAACTTAATTTCGATGAATTAAGTGAATTGAACTTATTTTCGATGTATTCGATGATGTAACTCAATTTCGATGAATTTAAGTGATTTCAAGTTATTTTCGATGTATTCGATGAATGTAACTTAATTTCGATGAATTAAGTGATTTCAAGTTATTTTCGATGTATTCGATGAATGTAACTTGATTTCGATGATTAAGTGATTTCAAGTTATTTTCGATGTATTCGATGTATGAAACTCAATTCGATGAATTAAGTGAATTTAACTTCTTTTCGATGTATTCGATGAATGTAACTCAATTTCGATGAATTAGTGAATTGAACTTATTTTCGATGTATTCGATGAATGTAAACTTAATTTCGGTGAATTAAGTGATTTCAAGTTATTTTCGATGTATTCGATGAATGTAACTTGATTTCGATGAATTAAGTGATTTCAAGTTATTTTCGATGTATTCGATGAATGTAACTTGATTTCGATGAATTAAGTGATTTCAAGTTATTTTCGATGTATTCGATGTATGAAACTCAATTTCGATGAATTAAGTGAATTTAACTTCTTTTCGATGTATTCGATGAATGTAACTCAATTTCGATGAATTAAGTGAATTTAACTTATTTTCGATGTATTCGATGAATGTAACTTAATTTCGATGAATTAAGTGATTTCAAGTTATTTTCGATGTATTCGATGAATGTAACTTGATTTCGATGAATTAAGTGATTTCAAGTTATTTTCGATGTATTCGATGAATGTAACTTGATTTCGATGAATTGAGTGATTTCAAGTTATTTTCGATGTATTCGATGTATGAAACTCAATTTCGATGAATTAAGTGAATTTAACTTATTTTCGATGTATTCGATGAATGTAACTTAATTTCGATGAATTAAGTGAATTTAAGTTATTTTCGATGTATTCGATGTATGAAACTCAATTTCGATGAATTAAGTGAATTTGACTTCTTTTCGATGTATTCGATGAATGTAACTTAATTTCGATGAATTAAGTGAATTTAAGTTATTTTCGATGTATTCGATGTATGAAACTCAATTTCGATGAATTAAGTGAATTTAACTTATTTTCGATGTATTCGATGAATGTAACTTAATTTCGATGAATTAAGTGAATTTAACTTATTTTCGATGTATTCGATGAATGTAACTCAATTTCGATGAATTAAGTGAATTGAACTTATTTTCGATGTATTCGATGAATGTAACTTAATTTCGATGAATTAAGTGATTTCAAGTTATTTTCGATGAATTCGATGAATGTAACTTGATTTCGATGAATTAAGTGAATTTAAGTTATTTTCGATGTATTCGATGTATGAAACTCAATTTCGATGAATTAAGTGAATTGAACTTATTTTTGATGTATTCGATGAATGTAACTTAATTTCGATGAATTAAGTGATTTCAAGTTATTTTCGATGAATTCGATGAATGTAACTTGATTTCGATGAATTAAGTGAATTTAAGTTATTTTCGATGTATTCGATGAATGTAACTTAATTTCGATGAATTAAGTGAATTGAACTTATTTTCGATGTATTCGATGTATGAAACTCAATTTCGATGAATTAAGTGAATTTAACTTATTTTCGATGTATTCGATGAATGTAACTTAATTTCGGTGAATTAAGTGAATTTAAGTTATTTTCGATGTATTCGATGAATGTAACTTAATTTCGATGAATTAAGTGAATTTAAGTTATTTTCGATGTATTCGATGTATGAAACTCAATTTCGATGAATTAAGTGAATTTAACTTATTTTCGATGTATTCGATGAATGTAACTTAATTTCGATGAATTAAGTGATTTCAAGTTATTTTCGATGTTTTCGATGAATGTAACTTGATTTCGATGAATTAAGTGATTTCAAGTTATTTTCGATGAATTCGATGAATGTAACTTAATTTCGATGAATTAAGTGAATTGAACTTATTTTCGATGTATTCGATGAATGTAACTCAATTTCGATGAATTAAGTGATTTCAAGTTATTTTCGATGTATTCGATGAATGTAACTTAATTTCGATGAATTAAGTGATTTCAAGTTATTTTCGATGTATTGGATGTATGAAACTCAATTTCGATGAATTAAGTGAATTTAACTTATTTTCGATGTATTCGATGAATGTAACTTAATTTCGATGAATTAAGTGAATTTAACTTATTTTCGATGTATTCGATGAATATAACTTAATTTCGGTGAATTAAGTGAATTTAAGTTATTTTCGATGTATTCGATGAATGTAACTTAATTTCGATGAATTAAGTGAATTTAAGTTATTTTCGATGTATTCGATGTATGAAACTCAATTTCGATGAATTAAGTGAATTTAACTTATTTTCGATGTATTCGATGAATGTAACTTAATTTCGATGAATTAAGTGAATTTAAGTTATTTTCGATGTATTCGATGAATGTAACTTAATCTCGATGAATTAAGTGAATTTAACTTATTTTCGATGTATTCGATGAATGTAACTTAATTTCGATGAATTAAGTGATTTCAAGTTATTTTCGATGTATTCGATGTATGAAACTCAATTTCGATGAATTAAGTGAATTTAAGTTATTTTCGATGTATTCGATGAATGTAACTTAATTTCGATGAATTAAGTGAATTTAACTTATTTTCGATGTATTCGATGAATGTAACTTAATTTCGATGAATTAAGTGAATTTAAGTTATTTTCGATGTATTCGATGAATGTAACTCAATTTCGATGAATTAAGTGAATTTAACTTATTTTCGATGTATTCGATGAATGTAACTTAATTTCGATGAATTAAGTGAATTTAACTTATTTTCGATGTATTCGATGAATATAACTTAATTTCGGTGAATTAAGTGAATTTAAGTTATTTTCGATGTATTCGATGAATGTAACTTAATTTCGATGAATTAAGTGAATTTAAGTTATTTTCGATGTATTCGATGTATGAAACTCAATTTCGATGAATTAAGTGAATTTAACTTATTTTCGATGTATTCGATGAATGTAACTTAATTTCGATGAATTAAGTGATTTCAAGTTATTTTCGATGTATTCGATGAATGTAACTTGATTTCGATGAATTAAGTGATTTCAAGTTATTTTCGATGAATTCGATGAATGTAACTTAATTTCGATGAATTAAGTGAATTGAACTTATTTTCGATGTATTCGATGAATGTAACTCAATTTCGATGAATTAAGTGATTTCAAGTTATTTTCGATGTATTCGATGAATGTAACTTAATTTCGATGAATTAAGTGATTTCAAGTTATTTTCGATGTATTCGATGAATGTAACTTGATTTCGATGAATTAAGTGATTTCAAGTTATTTTCGATGTATTCGATGTATGAAACTCAATTTCGATGAATTAAGTGAATTTAACTTCTTTTCGATGTATTCGATGAATGTAACTCAATTTCGATGAATTAAGTGAATTGAACTTATTTTCGATGTATTCGATGAATGTAACTTAATTTCGGTGAATTAAGTGATTTCAAGTTATTTTCGATGTATTCGATGAATGTAACTTGATTTCGATGAATTAAGTGATTTCAAGTTATTTTCGATGTATTCGATGAATGTAACTTGATTTCGATGAATTAAGTGATTTCAAGTTATTTTCGATGTATTCGATGTATGAAACTCAATTTCGATGAATTAAGTGAATTTAACTTCTTTTCGATGTATTCGATGAATGTAACTCAATTTCGATGAATTAAGTGAATTTAACTTATTTTCGATGTATTCGATGAATGTAACTTAATTTCGATGAATTAAGTGATTTCAAGTTATTTTCGATGTATTCGATGAATGTAACTTGATTTCGATGAATTAAGTGATTTCAAGTTATTTTCGATGTATTCGATGAATGTAACTTGATTTCGATGAATTGAGTGATTTCAAGTTATTTTCGATGTATTCGATGTATGAAACTCAATTTCGATGAATTAAGTGAATTTAACTTATTTTCGATGTATTCGATGAATGTAACTTAATTTCGATGAATTAAGTGAATTTAAGTTATTTTCGATGTATTCGATGTATGAAACTCAATTTCGATGAATTAAGTGAATTTGACTTCTTTTCGATGTATTCGATGAATGTAACTTAATTTCGATGAATTAAGTGAATTTAACTTATTTTCGATGTATTCGATGAATGTAACTTAATTTCGATGAATTAAGTGAATTTAACTTATTTTCGATGTATTCGATGAATGTAACTTAATTTCGATGAATTAAGTGAATTTAACTTATTTTCGATGTATTCGATGAATGTAACTCAATTTCGATGAATTAAGTGAATTGAACTTATTTTCGATGTATTCGATGAATGTAACTTAATTTCGATGAATTAAGTGATTTCAAGTTATTTTCGATGAATTCGATGAATGTAACTTGATTTCGATGAATTAAGTGAATTTAAGTTATTTTCGATGTATTCGATGTATGAAACTCAATTTCGATGAATTAAGTGAATTGAACTTATTTTTGATGTATTCGATGAATGTAACTTAATTTCGATGAATTAAGTGATTTCAAGTTATTTTCGATGAATTCGATGAATGTAACTTGATTTCGATGAATTAAGTGAATTTAAGTTATTTTCGATGTATTCGATGAATGTAACTTAATTTCGATGAATTAAGTGAATTGAACTTATTTTCGATGTATTCGATGTATGAAACTCAATTTCGATGAATTAAGTGAATTTAACTTATTTTCGATGTATTCGATGAATGTAACTTAATTTCGGTGAATTAAGTGAATTTAAGTTATTTTCGATGTATTCGATGAATGTAACTTAATTTCGATGAATTAAGTGAATTTAAGTTATTTTCGATGTATTCGATGTATGAAACTCAATTTCGATGAATTAAGTGAATTTAACTTATTTTCGATGTATTCGATGAATGTAACTTAATTTCGATGAATTAAGTGATTTCAAGTTATTTTCGATGTTTTCGATGAATGTAACTTGATTTCGATGAATTAAGTGATTTCAAGTTATTTTCGATGAATTCGATGAATGTAACTTAATTTCGATGAATTAAGTGAATTGAACTTATTTTCGATGTATTCGATGAATGTAACTCAATTTCGATGAATTAAGTGAATTTAACTTATTTTCGATGTATTCGATGAATGTAACTTAATTTCGATGAATTAAGTGATTTCAAGTTATTTTCGATGTATTCGATGAATGTAACTTGATTTCGATGAATTAAGTGATTTCAAGTTATTTTCGATGTATTCGATGAATGTAACTTAATTTCGATGAATTAAGTGATTTCAAGTTATTTTCGATGTATTGGATGTATGAAACTCAATTTCGATGAATTAAGTGAATTTAACTTATTTTCGATGTATTCGATGAATGTAACTTAATTTCGATGAATTAAGTGAATTTAACTTATTTTCGATGTATTCGATGAATATAACTTAATTTCGGTGAATTAAGTGAATTTAAGTTATTTTCGATGTATTCGATGAATGTAACTTAATTTCGATGAATTAAGTGAATTTAAGTTATTTTCGATGTATTCGATGTATGAAACTCAATTTCGATGAATTAAGTGAATTTAACTTATTTTCGATGTATTCGATGAATGTAACTTAATTTCGATGAATTAAGTGAATTTAAGTTATTTTCGATGTATTCGATGAATGTAACTTAATTTCGATGAATTAAGTGAATTTAACTTATTTTCGATGTATTCGATGAATGTAACTTAATTTCGATGAATTAAGTGATTTCAAGTTATTTTCGATGTATTCGATGTATGAAACTCAATTTCGATGAATTAAGTGAATTTAACTTATTTTCGATGTATTCGATGAATGTAACTTAATTTCGATGAATTAAGTGAATTTAAGTTATTTTCGATGTATTCGATGAATGTAACTTAATTTCGATGAATTAAGTGAATTTAACTTATTTTCGATGTATTCGATGAATGTAACTTAATTTCGATGAATTAAGTGAATTTAAGTTATTTTCGATGTATTCGATGAATGTAACTCAATTTCGATGAATTAAGTGAATTGAACTTATTTTCGATGTATTCGATGAATGTAACTTAATTTCGATGAATTAAGTGATTTCAAGTTATTTTCGATGAATTCGATGAATGTAACTTGATTTCGATGAATTAAGTGAATTTAAGTTATTTTCGATGTATTCGATGTATGAAACTCAATTTCGATGAATTAAGTGAATTGAACTTATTTTTGATGTATTCGATGAATGTAACTTAATTTCGATGAATTAAGTGATTTCAAGTTATTTTCGATGAATTCGATGAATGTAACTTGATTTCGATGAATTAAGTGAATTTAAGTTATTTTCGATGTATTCGATGAATGTAACTTAATTTCGATGAATTAAGTGAATTGAACTTATTTTCGATGTATTCGATGTATGAAACTCAATTTCGATGAATTAAGTGAATTTAACTTATTTTCGATGTATTCGATGAATGTAACTTAATTTCGGTGAATTAAGTGAATTTAAGTTATTTTCGATGTATTCGATGAATGTAACTTAATTTCGATGAATTAAGTGAATTTAAGTTATTTTCGATGTATTCGATGTATGAAACTCAATTTCGATGAATTAAGTGAATTTAACTTATTTTCGATGTATTCGATGAATGTAACTTAATTTCGATGAATTAAGTGATTTCAAGTTATTTTCGATGTTTTCGATGAATGTAACTTGATTTCGATGAATTAAGTGATTTCAAGTTATTTTCGATGAATTCGATGAATGTAACTTAATTTCGATGAATTAAGTGAATTGAACTTATTTTCGATGTATTCGATGAATGTAACTCAATTTCGATGAATTAAGTGAATTTAACTTATTTTCGATGTATTCGATGAATGTAACTTAATTTCGATGAATTAAGTGATTTCAAGTTATTTTCGATGTATTCGATGAATGTAACTTGATTTCGATGAATTAAGTGATTTCAAGTTATTTTCGATGTATTCGATGAATGTAACTTAATTTCGATGAATTAAGTGATTTCAAGTTATTTTCGATGTATTGGATGTATGAAACTCAATTTCGATGAATTAAGTGAATTTAACTTATTTTCGATGTATTCGATGAATGTAACTTAATTTCGATGAATTAAGTGAATTTAACTTATTTTCGATGTATTCGATGAATATAACTTAATTTCGGTGAATTAAGTGAATTTAAGTTATTTTCGATGTATTCGATGAATGTAACTTAATTTCGATGAATTAAGTGAATTTAAGTTATTTTCGATGTATTCGATGTATGAAACTCAATTTCGATGAATTAAGTGAATTTAACTTATTTTCGATGTATTCGATGAATGTAACTTAATTTCGATGAATTAAGTGAATTTAAGTTATTTTCGATGTATTCGATGAATGTAACTTAATTTCGATGAATTAAGTGAATTTAACTTATTTTCGATGTATTCGATGAATGTAACTTAATTTCGATGAATTAAGTGATTTCAAGTTATTTTCGATGTATTCGATGTATGAAACTCAATTTCGATGAATTAAGTGAATTTAACTTATTTTCGATGTATTCGATGAATGTAACTTAATTTCGATGAATTAAGTGAATTTAAGTTATTTTCGATGTATTCGATGAATGTAACTTAATTTCGATGAATTAAGTGAATTTAACTTATTTTCGATGTATTCGATGAATGTAACTTAATTTCGATGAATTAAGTGAATTTAAGTTATTTTCGATGTATTCGATGAATGTAACTCAATTTCGATGAATTAAGTGAATTTAACTTATTTTCGATGTATTCGATGAATGTAACTTAATTTCGATGAATTAAGTGAATTTAACTTATTTTCGATGTATTCGATGAATATAACTTAATTTCGGTGAATTAAGTGAATTTAAGTTATTTTCGATGTATTCGATGAATGTAACTTAATTTCGATGAATTAAGTGAATTTAAGTTATTTTCGATGTATTCGATGTATGAAACTCAATTTCGATGAATTAAGTGAATTTAACTTATTTTCGATGTATTCGATGAATGTAACTTAATTTCGATGAATTAAGTGATTTCAAGTTATTTTCGATGTATTCGATGAATGTAACTTGATTTCGATGAATTAAGTGATTT
Source organism: Thereva unica (assembly GCA_949987705.1). Lineage (NCBI taxonomy): Eukaryota > Metazoa > Arthropoda > Insecta > Diptera > Therevidae > Thereva > Thereva unica. The sequence goes on along the minus strand of CATLJY010000468.1, from coordinate 45,630 downwards.
CAAGTTATTTTCGATGAATTCGATGAATGTAACTTAATTTCGATGAATTAAGTGAATTGAACTTATTTTCGATGTATTCGATGAATGTAACTCAATTTCGATGAATTAAGTGATTTCAAGTTATTTTCGATGTATTCGATGAATGTAACTTAATTTCGATGAATTAAGTGATTTCAAGTTATTTTCGATGTATTGGATGTATGAAACACAATTTCGATGAATTAAGTGAATTTAACTTATTTTCGATGTATTCGATGAATGTAACTTAATTTCGATGAATTAAGTGAATTTAACTTATTTTCGATGTATTCGATGAATATAACTTAATTTCGGTGAATTAAGTGAATTTAAGTTATTTTCGATGTATTCGATGAATGTAACTTAATTTCGATGAATTAAGTGAATTTAAGTTATTTTCGATGTATTCGATGTATGAAACTCAATTTCGATGAATTAAGTGAATTTAACTCATTTTCGATGTATTCGATGAATGTGCATGCAATTCATGCGATGGCCAATGGTAAAGCAGCTGGAAAAGATGGCATCCCGCCAGAATTGTTGAAAGCCGATTCAAGCCTCATAGCAGATGCGCTTCAGCCAATCCTGGAAATAGCATGGAACACCTGTACCTTTCCGGAGGATTGGACGGAAGGTATCATAGTCAAAATCCCCAAAAAGGGGGACCTAACAATATGCGACAACTGGAGAGGCATCTGTCTATTATCTACTGTGGGTAAAATCCTGTCCCACGTTATATTATCAAGGATAAGAGAGGCAGTAGACCGAACGCTTAGAAGGCAGCAGGCCGGATTCAGGAAGGGCCGCTCATGTATAGACCATATTAACACCTTGAGAATCATAGTGGAGCAGTCTACTGAATTCCGATCCCCCCTTTACCTTGCTTTCGTAGATTATGAGAAAGCGTTCGACTCGGTTAATAGGAGCTTTATATGGCAGGCATTACGGCGACGTGGACTGCCTGATAAAATAATAGAATTGATAAAAGCCCTTTACAACAATTCCAAATGCAGAGTTCTCCATAATGGAAAATTATCCGACAGCTTCGAGGTGAATTCAGGAGTACGACAAGGATGTCTACTTTCGCCATTACTATTTCTTATAGTAATAAATGACATTCTTGTCGGCGCTCTAGATAGTAGAACAGGCGGCATACAATGGGGTTTGCTAGATCGCCTTAAGGACCTCGACTACGCGGATGATATCTGTTTGCTGGCCCACAGACATCAGGAGCTTAAAAACATGTTAAACAATTTGGCAACAGAAAGTAGTCTAGCAGGCTTAAGGCTGAATCCGAACAAAACCAAAGAAATGCGGATAAATGCAAACACACTTGAACGAACTGCGCTGAATAACCGTGACGTGGAACTGGTAGATAAATTCTGCTACCTCGGTAGCATTATTACCGAAAATGGCGGTGCAGAAGAAGACGTCAGTTCCAGAATAAATAAAGCACGAGGCGCATATGCATGCCTGTTCCGCATATGGAGATCAACGGAGATCTCAACTAACACCAAATTGCGGCTGTTCAACTCCAACGTTAAGGCAGTTCTTTTGTACGGTTGCGAAACATGGAAAGTCACCCAATTCATCACAGGGCGCCTACAAGTCTTCATCAACAGATGCCTGCGTCGTATCCTAAAAATCCGCTGGCAAGATAGTATTTCAAATGAAGAGCTATGGCGCCGTGCCGGCCAAGAAAGGATAGACGACCAAATCAGGCGAAGGAAATGGAATTGGGTTGGCCACACCTTGCGACGCGATAACGAAAACCTAGCCAAACAGGCCCTTGACTGGAACCCGCAAGGATCCCGTCGAGTTGGAAGACCTAGAACAACGTGGAGGAGGACCCTACTAGCAGAGGCCGCAACAACTGGGAGATCCTGGTCAGAGCTGAGAGCTGTCGCGCAAAACAGAGTCCGCTGGAGGGCAACTGTTTCCGCCCTATGTCCCATGAGGGATTAAAGGGGCACAAAGAAGAAAGAAAGAAGAACTTAATTTCGATGAATTAAGTGAATTTAAGTTATTTTCGATGTATTCGATGAATGTAACTTAATTTCGATGAATTAAGTGAATTTAACTTATTTTCGATGTATTCGATGAATGTAACTTAATTTCGATGAATTAAGTGATTTCAAGTTATTTTCGATTTATTCGATGTATGAAACTCAATTTCGATGAATTAAGTGAATTTAACTTATTTTCGATGTATTCGATGAATGTAACTTAATTTCGATGAATTAAGTGAATTTAAGTTATTTTCGATGTATTCGATGAATGTAACTTAATTTCGATGAATTAAGTTAAATTCACTTATTTTCGATGTATTCGATGAATGTAACTCAATTTCGATGAATTAAGTGAATTGAACTTATTTTCGATGTATTCGATGAATGTAACTTAATTTCGATGAATTAAGTGAATTTAAGTTATTTTCGATGTATGAAACCCAATTTCGATGAATTAAGTGAATTTAACTTATTTTCGATGTATTCGATGAATGTAACTTAATTTCGATGAATTAGGTGAATTTAAGTTATTTTCGATGTATTCGATGTATGAAACTCAATTTCGATGAATTAAGTGAATTTAACTTATTTTCGATGTATTCGATGAATGTAACTTAATTTCGATGAATTAAGTGAATTTAAGTTATTTTCGATGTATTCGATGAATGTAACTTAATTTCGATGAATTAAGTGAATTTAACTTATTTTCGATGTATTCGATGAATGTAACTTAATTTCGATGAATTAAGTGATTTCAAGTTATTTTCGATGTATTCGATGTATGAAACTCAATTTCGATGAATTAAGTGAATTTAACTTATTTTCGATGTATTCGATAAATGTAACTTAATTTCGATGAATTAAGTGAATTTAAGTTATTTTCGATGTATTCGATGAATGTAACTTAATTTCGATGAATTAAGTGAATTTAACTTATTTTCGATGTATTCGATGAATGTAACTCAATTTCGATGAATTAAGTGAATTGAACTTATTTTCGATGTATTCGATGTATGAAACTCAATTTCGATGAATTAAGTGAATTTAACTTATTTTCGATGTATTCGATGAATGTAACTTAATTTCGATGAATTAAGTGAATTTAAATTATTTTCGATGTATTCGATGAATATAACTTAATTTCGGTGAATTAAGTGAATTTAAGTTATTTTCGATGTATTCGAAGAATGTAACTTAATTTCGATGAATTAAGTGAATTTAAGTTATTTTCGATGTATTCGATGTATGAAACTCAATTTCGATGAATTAAGTGAATTTAACTTATTTTCGATGTATTCGATGAATGTAACTTAATTTCGATGAATTAAGTGATTTCAAGTTATTTTCGATGTATTCGATGAATGTAACTTGATTTCGATGAATTAAGTGATTTCAAGTTATTTTCGATGAATTCGATGAATGTAACTTAATTTCGATGAATTAAGTGAATTGAACTTATTTTCGATGTATTCGATGAATGTAACTCAATTTCGATGAATTAAGTGATTTCAAGTTATTTTCGATGTATTCGATGAATGTAACTTAATTTCGATGAATTAAGTGATTTCAAGTTATTTTCGATGTATTGGATGTATGAAACTCAATTTCGATGAATTAAGTGAATTTAACTTATTTTCGATGTATTCGATGAATGTAACTTAATTTCGATGAATTAAGTGAATTTAACTTATTTTCGATGTATTCGATGAATATAACTTAATTTCGGTGAATTAAGTGAATTTAAGTTATTTTCGATGTATTCGATGAATGTAACTTAATTTCGATGAATTAAGTGAATTTAAGTTATTTTCGATGTATTCGATGTATGAAACTCAATTTCGATGAATTAAGTGAATTTAACTTATTTTCGATGTATTCGATGAATGTAACTTAATTTCGATGAATTAAGTGAATTTAAGTTATTTTCGATGTATTCGATGAATGTAACTTAATTTCGATGAATTAAGTGAATTTAACTTATTTTCGATGTATTCGATGAATATAACTTAATTTCGGTGAATTAAGTGAATTTAAGTTATTTTCGATGTATTCGATGAATGTAACTTAATTTCGATGAATTAAGTGAATTTAAGTTATTTTCGATGTATTCGATGTAGGAAACTCAATTTCGATGAATTAAGTGAATTTAACTCATTTTCGATGTATTCGATGAATGTAACTTAATTTCGATGAATTAAGTGAATTTAAGTTATTTTCGATGTATTCGATGAATGTAACTTAATTTCGATGAATTAAGTGAATTTAACTTATTTTCGATGTATTCGATGAATGTAACTTAATTTCGATGAATTAAGTGATTTCAAGTTATTTTCGATGTATTCGATGTATGAAACTCAATTTCGATGAATTAAGTGAATTTAACTTATTTTCGATGTATTCGATGAATGTAACTTAATTTCGATGAATTAAGTGAATTTAAGTTATTTTCGATGTATTCGATGAATGTAACTTAATTTCGATGAATTAAGTTAAATTCACTTATTTTCGATGTATTCGATGAATGTAACTCAATTTCGATGAATTAAGTGAATTGAACTTATTTTCGATGTATTCGATGAATGTAACTTAATTTCGATGAATTAAGTGAATTTAAGTTATTTTCGATGTATAAAACCCAATTTCGATGAATTAAGTGAATTTAACTTATTTTCGATGTATTCGATGAATGTAACTTAATTTCGATGAATTAGGTGAATTTAAGTTATTTTCGATGTATTCGATGTATGAAACTCAATTTCGATGAATTAAGTGAATTTAACTTATTTTCGATGTATTCGATGAATGTAACTTAATTTCGATGAATTAAGTGAATTTAAGTTATTTTCGATGTATTCGATGAATGTAACTTAATTTCGATGAATTAAGTGAATTTAACTTATTTTCGATGTATTCGATGAATGTAACTCAATTTCGATGAATTAAGTGAATTGAACTTATTTTCGATGAATTCGATGTATGAAACTCAATTTCGATGAATTAAGTGAATTTAACTTATTTTCGATGTATTCGATGAATGTAACTTAATTTCGATGAATTAAGTGAATTTAAATTATTTTCGATGTATTCGATGAATATAACTTAATTTCGGTGAATTAAGTGAATTTAAGTTATTTTCGATGTATTCGATGAGTGTAACTTGATTTCGATGAATTAAGTGATTTCAAGTTATTTTCGATGTATTCGATGTATGAAACTCAATTTCGATGAATTAAGTGAATTTAACTTATTTTCGATGTATTCGATGAATGTAACTTAATTTCGATGAATTAAGTGAATTTAAGTTATTTTCGATGTATTCGATGTATGAAACTCAATTTCGATGAATTAAGTGAATTTAACTTCTTTTCGATGTATTCGATGAATGTAACTCAATTTCGATGAATTAAGTGAATTGAACTTATTTTCGATGTATTCGATGAATGTAACTTAATTTCGGTGAATTAAGTGATTTCAAGTTATTTTCGATGTATTCGATGAATGTAACTTGATTTCGATGAATTAAGTGATTTCAAGTTATTTTCGATGTATTCGATGAATGTAACTTGATTTCGATGAATTAAGTGATTTCAAGTTATTTTCGATGTATTCGATGTATGAAACTCAATTTCGATGAATTAAGTGAATTTAACTTCTTTTCGATGTATTCGATGAATGTAACTCAATTTCGATGAATTAAGTGAATTTAACTTATTTTCGATGTATTCGATGAATGTAACTTAATTTCGATGAATTAAGTGATTTCAAGTTATTTTCGATGTATTCGATGAATGTAACTTGATTTCGATGAATTAAGTGATTTCAAGTTATTTTCGATGTATTCGATGAATGTAACTTGATTTCGATGAATTGAGTGATTTCAAGTTATTTTCGATGTATTCGATGTATGAAACTCAATTTCGATGAATTAAGTGAATTTAACTTATTTTCGATGTATTCGATGAATGTAACTTAATTTCGATGAATTAAGTGAATTTAAGTTATTTTCGATGTATTCGATGTATGAAACTCAATTTCGATGAATTAAGTGAATTTGACTTCTTTTCGATGTATTCGATGAATGTAACTTAATTTCGATGAATTAAGTGAATTTAAGTTATTTTCGATGTATTCGATGTATGAAACTCAATTTCGATGAATTAAGTGAATTTAACTTATTTTCGATGTATTCGATGAATGTAACTTAATTTCGATGAATTAAGTGAATTTAACTTATTTTCGATGTATTCGATGAATGTAACTCAATTTCGATGAATTAAGTGAATTGAACTTATTTTCGATGTATTCGATGAATGTAACTTAATTTCGATGAATTAAGTGATTTCAAGTTATTTTCGATGAATTCGATGAATGTAACTTGATTTCGATGAATTAAGTGAATTTAAGTTATTTTCGATGTATTCGATGTATGAAACTCAATTTCGATGAATTAAGTGAATTGAACTTATTTTTGATGTATTCGATGAATGTAACTTAATTTCGATGAATTAAGTGATTTCAAGTTATTTTCGATGAATTCGATGAATGTAACTTGATTTCGATGAATTAAGTGAATTTAAGTTATTTTCGATGTATTCGATGAATGTAACTTAATTTCGATGAATTAAGTGAATTGAACTTATTTTCGATGTATTCGATGTATGAAACTCAATTTCGATGAATTAAGTGAATTTAACTTATTTTCGATGTATTCGATGAATGTAACTTAATTTCGGTGAATTAAGTGAATTTAAGTTATTTTCGATGTATTCGATGAATGTAACTTAATTTCGATGAATTAAGTGAATTTAAGTTATTTTCGATGTATTCGATGTATGAAACTCAATTTCGATGAATTAAGTGAATTTAACTTATTTTCGATGTATTCGATGAATGTAACTTAATTTCGATGAATTAAGTGATTTCAAGTTATTTTCGATGTATTCGATGAATGTAACTTGATTTCGATGAATTAAGTGATTTCAAGTTATTTTCGATGAATTCGATGAATGTAACTTAATTTCGATGAATTAAGTGAATTGAACTTATTTTCGATGTATTCGATGAATGTAACTCAATTTCGATGAATTAAGTGATTTCAAGTTATTTTCGATGTATTCGATGAATGTAACTTAATTTCGATGAATTAAGTGATTTCAAGTTATTTTCGATGTATTCGATGAATGTAACTTGATTTCGATGAATTAAGTGATTTCAAGTTATTTTCGATGTATTCGATGTATGAAACTCAATTTCGATGAATTAAGTGAATTTAACTTCTTTTCGATGTATTCGATGAATGTAACTCAATTTCGATGAATTAAGTGAATTGAACTTATTTTCGATGTATTCGATGAATGTAACTTAATTTCGGTGAATTAAGTGATTTCAAGTTATTTTCGATGTATTCGATGAATGTAACTTGATTTCGATGAATTAAGTGATTTCAAGTTATTTTCGATGTATTCGATGAATGTAACTTGATTTCGATGAATTAAGTGATTTCAAGTTATTTTCGATGTATTCGATGTATGAAACTCAATTTCGATGAATTAAGTGAATTTAACTTCTTTTCGATGTATTCGATGAATGTAACTCAATTTCGATGAATTAAGTGAATTTAACTTATTTTCGATGTATTCGATGAATGTAACTTAATTTCGATGAATTAAGTGATTTCAAGTTATTTTCGATGTATTCGATGAATGTAACTTGATTTCGATGAATTAAGTGATTTCAAGTTATTTTCGATGTATTCGATGAATGTAACTTGATTTCGATGAATTGAGTGATTTCAAGTTATTTTCGATGTATTCGATGTATGAAACTCAATTTCGATGAATGAAGTGAATTTAACTTATTTTCGATGTATTCGATGAATGTAACTTAATTTCGATGAATTAAGTGAATTTAAGTTATTTTCGATGTATTCGATGTATGAAACTCAATTTCGATGAATTAAGTGAATTTGACTTCTTTTCGATGTATTCGATGAATGTAACTTAATTTCGATGAATTAAGTGAATTTAAGTTATTTTCGATGTATTCGATGTATGAAACTCAATTTCGATGAATTAAGTGAATTTAACTTATTTTCGATGTATTCGATGAATGTAACTTAATTTCGATGAATTAAGTGAATTTAACTTATTTTCGATGTATTCGATGAATGTAACTCAATTTCGATGAATTAAGTGAATTGAACTTATTTTCGATGTATTCGATGAATGTAACTTAATTTCGATGAATTAAGTAATTTCAAGTTATTTTCGATGAATTCGATGAATGTAACTTGATTTCGATGAATTAAGTGAATTTAAGTTATTTTCGATGTATTCGATGTATGAAACTCAATTTCGATGAATTAAGTGAATTGAACTTATTTTTGATGTATTCGATGAATGTAACTTAATTTCGATGAATTAAGTGATTTCAAGTTATTTTCGATGAATTCGATGAATGTAACTTGATTTCGATGAATTAAGTGAATTTAAGTTATTTTCGATGTATTCGATGAATGTAACTTAATTTCGATGAATTAAGTGAATTGAACTTATTTTCGATGTATTCGATGTATGAAACTCAATTTCGATGAATTAAGTGAATTTAACTTATTTTCGATGTATTCGATGAATGTAACTTAATTTCGGTGAATTAAGTGAATTTAAGTTATTTTCGATGTATTCGATGAATGTAACTTAATTTCGATGAATTAAGTGAATTTAAGTTATTTTCGATGTATTCGATGTATGAAACTCAATTTCGATGAATTAAGTGAATTTAACTTATTTTCGATGTATTCGATGAATGTAACTTAATTTCGATGAATTAAGTGATTTCAAGTTATTTTCGATGTATTCGATGAATGTAACTTGATTTCGATGAATTAAGTGATTTCAAGTTATTTTCGATGAATTCGATGAATGTAACTTAATTTCGATGAATTAAGTGAATTGAACTTATTTTCGATGTATTCGATGAATGTAACTCAATTTCGATGAATTAAGTGATTTCAAGTTATTTTCGATGTATTCGATGAATGTAACTTAATTTCGATGAATTAAGTGATTTCAAGTTATTTTCGATGTATTCGATGTATGAAACTCAATTTCGATGAATTAAGTGAATTTAACTTATTTTCGATGTATTCGATGAATGTAACTTAATTTCGATGAATTAAGTGAATTTAACTTATTTTCGATGTATTCGATGAATATAACTTAATTTCGGTGAATTAAGTGAATTTAAGTTATTTTCGATGTATTCGATGAATGTAACTTAATTTCGATGAATTAAGTGAATTTAAGTTATTTTCGATGTATTCGATGTATGAAACTCAATTTCGATGAATTAAGTGAATTTAACTTATTTTCGATGTATTCGATGAATGTAACTTAATTTCGATGAATTAAGTGAATTTAAGTTATTTTCGATGTATTCGATGAATGTAACTTAATTTCGATGAATTAAGTGAATTTAACTTATTTTCGATGTATTCGATGAATGTAACTTAATTTCGATGAATTAAGTGATTTCAAGTTATTTTCGATGTATTCGATGTATGAAACTCAATTTCGATGAATTAAGTGAATTTAACTTATTTTCGATGTATTCGATGAATGTAACTTAATTTCGATGAATTAAGTGAATTTAAGTTATTTTCGATGTATTCGATGAATGTAACTTAATTTCGATGAATTAAGTGAATTTAACTTATTTTCGATGTATTCGATGAATGTAACTTAATTTCGATGAATTAAGTGAATTTAAGTTATTTTCGATGTATTCGATGAATGTAACTCAATTTCGATGAATTAAGTGAATTTAACTTATTTTCGATGTATTCGATGAATGTAACTTAATTTCGATGAATTAAGTGAATTTAACTTATTTTCGATGTATTCGATGAATATAACTTAATTTCGGTGAATTAAGTGAATTTAAGTTATTTTCGATGTATTCGATGTATTCGATGTAACTTAATTTCGATGAATTAAGTGAATTTAAGTTATTTTCGATGTATTCGATGTATGAAACTCAATTTCGATGAATTAAGTGAATTTAACTTATTTTCGATGTATTCGATGAATGTAACTTAATTTCGATGAATTAAGTGATTTCAAGTTATTTTCGATGTATTCGATGAATGTAACTTGATTTCGATGAATTAAGTGATTTCAAGTTATTTTCGATGAATTCGATGAATGTAACTTAATTTCGATGAATTAAGTGAATTGAACTTATTTTCGATGTATTCGATGAATGTAACTCAATTTCGATGAATTAAGTGATTTCAAGTTATTTTCGATGTATTCGATGAATGTAACTTAATTTCGATGAATTAAGTGATTTCAAGTTATTTTCGATGTATTGGATGTATGAAACACAATTTCGATGAATTAAGTGAATTTAACTTATTTTCGATGTATTCGATGAATGTAACTTAATTTCGATGAATTAAGTGAATTTAACTTATTTTCGTTGTATTCGATGAATATAACTTAATTTCGGTGAATTAAGTGAATTTAAGTTATTTTCGATGTATTCGATGAATGTAACTTAATTTCGATGAATTAAGTGAATTTAAGTTATTTTCGATGTATTCGATGTATGAAACTCAATTTCGATGAATTAAGTGAATTTAACTCATTTTCGATGTATTCGATGAATGTGCATGCAATTCATGCGATGGCCAATGGTAAAGCAGCTGGAAAAGATGGCATCCCGCCAGAATTGTTGAAAGCCGATTCAAGCCTCATAGCAGATGCGCTTCAGCCAATCCTGGAAATAGCATGGAACACCTGTACCTTTCCGGAGGATTGGACGGAAGGTATCATAGTCAAAATCCCCAAAAAGGGGGACCTAACAATATGCGACAACTGGAGAGGCATCTGTCTATTATCTACTGTGGGTAAAATCCTGTCCCACGTTATATTATCAAGGATAAGAGAGGCAGTAGACCGAACGCTTAGAAGGCAGCAGGCCGGATTCAGGAAGGGCCGCTCATGTATAGACCATATTAACACCTTGAGAATCATAGTGGAGCAGTCTACTGAATTCCGATCCCCCCTTTACCTTGCTTTCGTAGATTATGAGAAAGCGTTCGACTCGGTTAATAGGAGCTTTATATGGCAGGCATTACGGCGACGTGGACTGCCTGATAAAATAATAGAATTGATAAAAGCCCTTTACAACAATTCCAAATGCAGAGTTCTCCATAATGGAAAATTATCCGACAGCTTCGAGGTGAATTCAGGAGTACGACAAGGATGTCTACTTTCGCCATTACTATTTCTTATAGTAATAAATGACATTCTTGTCGGCGCTCTAGATAGTAGAACAGGCGGCATACAATGGGGTTTGCTAGATCGCCTTAAGGACCTCGACTACGCGGATGATATCTGTTTGCTGGCCCACAGACATCAGGAGCTTAAAAACATGTTAAACAATTTGGCAACAGAAAGTAGTCTAGCAGGCTTAAGGCTGAATCCGAACAAAACCAAAGAAATGCGGATAAATGCAAACACACTTGAACGAACTGCGCTGAATAACCGTGACGTGGAACTGGTAGATAAATTCTGCTACCTCGGTAGCATTATTACCGAAAATGGCGGTGCAGAAGAAGACGTCAGTTCCAGAATAAATAAAGCACGAGGCGCATATGCATGCCTGTTCCGCATATGGAGATCAACGGAGATCTCAACTAACACCAAATTGCGGCTGTTCAACTCCAACGTTAAGGCAGTTCTTTTGTACGGTTGCGAAACATGGAAAGTCACCCAATTCATCACAGGGCGCCTACAAGTCTTCATCAACAGATGCCTGCGTCGTATCCTAAAAATCCGCTGGCAAGATAGTATTTCAAATGAAGAGCTATGGCGCCGTGCCGGCCAAGAAAGGATAGACGACCAAATCAGGCGAAGGAAATGGAATTGGGTTGGCCACACCTTGCGACGCGATAACGAAAACCTAGCCAAACAGGCCCTTGACTGGAACCCGCAAGGATCCCGTCGAGTTGGAAGACCTAGAACAACGTGGAGGAGGACCCTACTAGCAGAGGCCTCAACAACTGGGAGATCCTGGTCAGAGCTGAGAGCTGTCGCGCAAAACACAGTCCGCTGGAGGGCAACTGTTTCCGCCCTATGTCCCATGAGGGATTAAAGGGGCACAAAGAAGAAAGAAAGAAGAACTTAATTTCGATGAATTAAGTGAATTTAAGTTATTTTCGATGTATTCGATGAATGTAACTTAATTTCGATGAATTAAGTGAATTTAACTTATTTTCGATGTATTCGATGAATGTAACTTAATTTCGATGAATTAAGTGATTTCAAGTTATTTTCGATGTATTCGATGTATGAAACTCAATTTCGATGAATTAAGTGAATTTAACTTATTTTCGATGTATTCGATGAATGTAACTTAATTTCGATGAATTAAGTGAATTTAAGTTATTTTCGATGTATTCGATGTATGAAACTCAATTTCGATGAATTAAGTGAATTTGACTTCTTTTCGATGTATTCGATGAATGTAACTTAATTTCGATGAATTAAGTGAATTTAAGTTATTTTCGATGTATTCGATGTATGAAACTCAATTTCGATGAATTAAGTGAATTTAACTTATTTTCGATGTATTCGATGAATGTAACTTAATTTCGATGAATTAAGTGATTTCAAGTTATTTTCGATGTATTCGATGAATGTAACTTGATTTCGATGAATTAAGTGATTTCAAGTTATTTTCGATGAATTCGATGAATGTAACTTAATTTCGATGAATTAAGTGAATTGAACTTATTTTCGATGTATTCGATGAATGTAACTCAATTTCGATGAATTAAGTGATTTCAAGTTATTTTCGATGTATTCGATGAATGTAACTTAATTTCGATGAATTAAGTGATTTCAAGTTATTTTCGATGTATTGGATGTATGAAACTCAATTTCGATGAATTAAGTGAATTTAACTTATTTTCGATGTATTCGATGAATGTAACTTAATTTCGATGAATTAAGTGAATTTAACTTATTTTCGATGTATTCGATGAATATAACTTAATTTCGGTGAATTAAGTGAATTTAAGTTATTTTCGATGTATTCGATGAATGTAACTTAATTTCGATGAATTAAGTGAATTTAAGTTATTTTCGATGTATTCGATGTATGAAACTCAATTTCGATGAATTAAGTGAATTTAACTTATTTTCGATGTATTCGATGAATGTAACTTAATTTCGATGAATTAAGTGAATTTAAGTTATTTTCGATGTATTCGATGAATGTAACTTAATTTCGATGAATTAAGTGAATTTAACTTATTTTCGATGTATTCGATGAATGTAACTTAATTTCGATGAATTAAGTGATTTCAAGTTATTTTCGATGTATTCGATGTATGAAACTCAATTTCGATGAATTAAGTGAATTTAACTTATTTTCGATGTATTCGATGAATGTAACTTAATTTCGATGAATTAAGTGAATTTAAGTTATTTTCGATGTATTCGATGAATGTAACTTAATTTCGATGAATTAAGTGAATTTAACTTATTTTCGATGTATTCGATGAATGTAACTTAATTTCGATGAATTAAGTGAATTTAAGTTATTTTCGATGTATTCGATGAATGTAACTCAATTTCGATGAATTAAGTGAATTTAACTTATTTTCGATGTATTCGATGAATGTAACTTAATTTCGATGAATTAAGTGAATTTAACTTATTTTCGATGTATTCGATGAATATAACTTAATTTCGGTGAATTAAGTGAATTTAAGTTATTTTCGATGTATTCGATGTATTCGATGTAACTTAATTTCGATGAATTAAGTGAATTTAAGTTATTTTCGATGTATTCGATGTATGAAACTCAATTTCGATGAATTAAGTGAATTTAACTTATTTTCGATGTATTCGATGAATGTAACTTAATTTCGATGAATTAAGTGATTTCAAGTTATTTTCGATGTATTCGATGAATGTAACTTGATTTCGATGAATTAAGTGATTTCAAGTTATTTTCGATGAATTCGATGAATGTAACTTAATTTCGATGAATTAAGTGAATTGAACTTATTTTCGATGTATTCGATGAATGTAACTCAATTTCGATGAATTAAGTGATTTCAAGTTATTTTCGATGTATTCGATGAATGTAACTTAATTTCGATGAATTAAGTGATTTCAAGTTATTTTCGATGTATTGGATGTATGAAACACAATTTCGATGAATTAAGTGAATTTAACTTATTTTCGATGTATTCGATGAATGTAACTTAATTTCGATGAATTAAGTGAATTTAACTTATTTTCGTTGTATTCGATGAATATAACTTAATTTCGGTGAATTAAGTGAATTTAAGTTATTTTCGATGTATTCGATGAATGTAACTTAATTTCGATGAATTAAGTGAATTTAAGTTATTTTCGATGTATTCGATGTATGAAACTCAATTTCGATGAATTAAGTGAATTTAACTCATTTTCGATGTATTCGATGAATGTGCATGCAATTCATGCGATGGCCAATGGTAAAGCAGCTGGAAAAGATGGCATCCCGCCAGAATTGTTGAAAGCCGATTCAAGCCTCATAGCAGATGCGCTTCAGCCAATCCTGGAAATAGCATGGAACACCTGTACCTTTCCGGAGGATTGGACGGAAGGTATCATAGTCAAAATCCCCAAAAAGGGGGACCTAACAATATGCGACAACTGGAGAGGCATCTGTCTATTATCTACTGTGGGTAAAATCCTGTCCCACGTTATATTATCAAGGATAAGAGAGGCAGTAGACCGAACGCTTAGAAGGCAGCAGGCCGGATTCAGGAAGGGCCGCTCATGTATAGACCATATTAACACCTTGAGAATCATAGTGGAGCAGTCTACTGAATTCCGATCCCCCCTTTACCTTGCTTTCGTAGATTATGAGAAAGCGTTCGACTCGGTTAATAGGAGCTTTATATGGCAGGCATTACGGCGACGTGGACTGCCTGATAAAATAATAGAATTGATAAAAGCCCTTTACAACAATTCCAAATGCAGAGTTCTCCATAATGGAAAATTATCCGACAGCTTCGAGGTGAATTCAGGAGTACGACAAGGATGTCTACTTTCGCCATTACTATTTCTTATAGTAATAAATGACATTCTTGTCGGCGCTCTAGATAGTAGAACAGGCGGCATACAATGGGGTTTGCTAGATCGCCTTAAGGACCTCGACTACGCGGATGATATCTGTTTGCTGGCCCACAGACATCAGGAGCTTAAAAACATGTTAAACAATTTGGCAACAGAAAGTAGTCTAGCAGGCTTAAGGCTGAATCCGAACAAAACCAAAGAAATGCGGATAAATGCAAACACACTTGAACGAACTGCGCTGAATAACCGTGACGTGGAACTGGTAGATAAATTCTGCTACCTCGGTAGCATTATTACCGAAAATGGCGGTGCAGAAGAAGACGTCAGTTCCAGAATAAATAAAGCACGAGGCGCATATGCATGCCTGTTCCGCATATGGAGATCAACGGAGATCTCAACTAACACCAAATTGCGGCTGTTCAACTCCAACGTTAAGGCAGTTCTTTTGTACGGTTGCGAAACATGGAAAGTCACCCAATTCATCACAGGGCGCCTACAAGTCTTCATCAACAGATGCCTGCGTCGTATCCTAAAAATCCGCTGGCAAGATAGTATTTCAAATGAAGAGCTATGGCGCCGTGCCGGCCAAGAAAGGATAGACGACCAAATCAGGCGAAGGAAATGGAATTGGGTTGGCCACACCTTGCGACGCGATAACGAAAACCTAGCCAAACAGGCCCTTGACTGGAACCCGCAAGGATCCCGTCGAGTTGGAAGACCTAGAACAACGTGGAGGAGGACCCTACTAGCAGAGGCCGCAACAACTGGGAGATCCTGGTCAGAGCTGAGAGCTGTCGCGCAAAACACAGTCCGCTGGAGGGCAACTGTTTCCGCCCTATGTCCCATGAGGGATTAAAGGGGCACAAAGAAGAAAGAAAGAAGAACTTAATTTCGATGAATTAAGTGAATTTAAGTTATTTTCGATGTATTCGATGAATGTAACTTAATTTCGATGAATTAAGTGAATTTAACTTATTTTCGATGTATTCGATGAATGTAACTTAATTTCGATGAATTAAGTGATTTCAAGTTATTTTCGATGTATTCGATGTATGAAACTCAATTTCGATGAATTAAGTGAATTTAACTTATTTTCGATGTATTCGATGAATGTAACTTAATTTCGATGAATTAAGTGAATTTAAGTTATTTTCGATGTATTCGATGAATGTAACTTAATTTCGATGAATTAAGTTAAATTCACTTATTTTCGATGTATTCGATGAATGTAACTCAATTTCGATGAATTAAGTGAATTGAACTTATTTTCGATGTATTCGATGAATGTAACTTAATTTCGATGAATTAAGTGAATTTAAGTTATTTTCGATGTATGAAACCCAATTTCGATGAATTAAGTGAATTTAACTTATTTTCGATGTATTCGATGAATGTAACTTAATTTCGATGAATTAGGTGAATTTAAGTTATTTTCGATGTATTCGATGTATGAAACTCAATTTCGATGGATTAAGTGAATTTAACTTATTTTCGATGTATTCGATGAATGTAACTTAATTTCGATGAATTAAGTGAATTTAAGTTATTTTCGATGTATTCGATGAATGTAACTTAATTTCGATGAATTAAGTGAATTTAACTTATTTTCGATGTATTCGATGAATGTAACTTAATTTCGATGAATTAAGTGATTTCAAGTTATTTTCGATGTATTCGATGTATGAAACTCAATTTCGATGAATTAAGTGAATTTAACTTATTTTCGATGTATTCGATAAATGTAACTTAATTTCGATGAATTAAGTGAATTTAAGTTATTTTCGATGTATTCGATGAATGTAACTTAATTTCGATGAATTAAGTGAATTTAACTTATTTTCGATGTATTCGATGAATGTAACTTAATTTCGATGAATTAAGTGATTTCAAGTTATTTTCGATGTATTCGATGTATGAAACTCAATTTCGATGAATTAAGTGAATTTAACTTATTTTCGATGTATTCGATGAATGTAACTTAATTTCGATGAATTAAGTGAATTTAACTTATTTTCGATGTATTCGATGAATATAACTTATTTTCGGTGAATTAAGTGAATTTAAGTTATTTTCGATGTATTCGATGAATGTAACTTAATTTCGATGAATTAAGTGAATTTAAGTTATTTTCGATGTATTCGATGTATGAAACTCAATTTCGATGAATTAAGTGAATTTAACTTATTTTCGATGTATTCGATGAATGTAACTTAATTTCGATGAATTAAGTGAATTTAAGTTATTTTCGATGTATTCGATGAATGTAACTTAATTTCGATGAATTAAGTGAATTTAACTTATTTTCGATGTATTCGATGAATGTAACTTAATTTCGATGAATTAAGTGATTTCAAGTTATTTTCGATGTATTCGATGTATGAAACTCAATTTCGATGAATTAAGTGAATTTAACTTATTTTCGATGTATTCGATGAATGTAACTTAATTTCGATGAATTAAGTGAATTTAAGTTATTTTCGATGTATTCGATGAATGTAACTTAATTTCGATGAATTAAGTGAATTTAACTTATTTTCGATGTATTCGATGAATGTAACTTAATTTCGATGAATTAAGTGAATTTAAGTTATTTTCGATGTATTCGATGAATGTAACTCAATTTCGATGAATTAAGTGAATTTAACTTATTTTCGATGTATTCGATGAATGTAACTTAATTTCGATGAATTAAGTGAATTTAACTTATTTTCGATGTATTCGATGAATATAACTTAATTTCGGTGAATTAAGTGAATTTAAGTTATTTTCGATGTATTCGATGTATTCGATGTAACTTAATTTCGATGAATTAAGTGAATTTAAGTTATTTTCGATGTATTCGATGTATGAAACTCAATTTCGATGAATTAAGTGAATTTAACTTATTTTCGATGTATTCGATGAATGTAACTTAATTTCGATGAATTAAGTGATTTCAAGTTATTTTCGATGTATTCGATGAATGTAACTTGATTTCGATGAATTAAGTGATTTCAAGTTATTTTCGATGAATTCGATGAATGTAACTTAATTTCGATGAATTAAGTGAATTGAACTTATTTTCGATGTATTCGATGAATGTAACTCAATTTCGATGAATTAAGTGATTTCAAGTTATTTTCGATGTATTCGATGAATGTAACTTAATTTCGATGAATTAAGTGATTTCAAGTTATTTTCGATGTATTGGATGTATGAAACACAATTTCGATGAATTAAGTGAATTTAACTTATTTTCGATGTATTCGATGAATGTAACTTAATTTCGATGAATTAAGTGAATTTAACTTATTTTCGTTGTATTCGATGAATATAACTTAATTTCGGTGAATTAAGTGAATTTAAGTTATTTTCGATGTATTCGATGAATGTAACTTAATTTCGATGAATTAAGTGAATTTAAGTTATTTTCGATGTATTCGATGTATGAAACTCAATTTCGATGAATTAAGTGAATTTAACTCATTTTCGATGTATTCGATGAATGTGCATGCAATTCATGCGATGGCCAATGGTAAAGCAGCTGGAAAAGATGGCATCCCGCCAGAATTGTTGAAAGCCGATTCAAGCCTCATAGCAGATGCGCTTCAGCCAATCCTGGAGGATTGGACGGAAGGTATCATAGTCAAAATCCCCAAAAAGGGGGACCTAACAATATGCGACAACTGGAGAGGCATCTGTCTATTATCTACTGTGGGTAAAATCCTGTCCCACGTTATATTATCAAGGATAAGAGAGGCAGTAGACCGAACGCTTAGAAGGCAGCAGGCCGGATTCAGGAAGGGCCGCTCATGTATAGACCATATTAACACCTTGAGAATCATAGTGGAGCAGTCTACTGAATTCCGATCCCCCCTTTACCTTGCTTTCGTAGATTATGAGAAAGCGTTCGACTCGGTTAATAGGAGCTTTATATGGCAGGCATTACGGCGACGTGGACTGCCTGATAAAATAATAGAATTGATAAAAGCCCTTTACAACAATTCCAAATGCAGAGTTCTCCATAATGGAAAATTATCCGACAGCTTCGAGGTGAATTCAGGAGTACGACAAGGATGTCTACTTTCGCCATTACTATTTCTTATAGTAATAAATGACATTCTTGTCGGCGCTCTAGATAGTAGAACAGGCGGCATACAATGGGGTTTGCTAGATCGCCTTAAGGACCTCGACTACGCGGATGATATCTGTTTGCTGGCCCACAGACATCAGGAGCTTAAAAACATGTTAAACAATTTGGCAACAGAAAGTAGTCTAGCAGGCTTAAGGCTGAATCCGAACAAAACCAAAGAAATGCGGATAAATGCAAACACACTTGAACGAACTGCGCTGAATAACCGTGACGTGGAACTGGTAGATAAATTCTGCTACCTCGGTAGCATTATTACCGAAAATGGCGGTGCAGAAGAAGACGTCAGTTCCAGAATAAATAAAGCACGAGGCGCATATGCATGCCTGTTCCGCATATGGAGATCAACGGAGATCTCAACTAACACCAAATTGCGGCTGTTCAACTCCAACGTTAAGGCAGTTCTTTTGTACGGTTGCGAAACATGGAAAGTCACCCAATTCATCACAGGGCGCCTACAAGTCTTCATCAACAGATGCCTGCGTCGTATCCTAAAAATCCGCTGGCAAGATAGTATTTCAAATGAAGAGCTATGGCGCCGTGCCGGCCAAGAAAGGATAGACGACCAAATCAGGCGAAGGAAATGGAATTGGGTTGGCCACACCTTGCGACGCGATAACGAAAACCTAGCCAAACAGGCCCTTGACTGGAACCCGCAAGGATCCCGTCGAGTTGGAAGACCTAGAACAACGTGGAGGAGGACCCTACTAGCAGAGGCCGCAACAACTGGGAGATCCTGGTCAGAGCTGAGAGCTGTCGCGCAAAACACAGTCCGCTGGAGGGCAACTGTTTCCGCCCTATGTCCCATGAGGGATTAAAGGGGCACAAAGAAGAAAGAAAGAAGAACTTAATTTCGATGAATTAAGTGAATTTAAGTTATTTTCGATGTATTCGATGAATGTAACTTAATTTCGATGAATTAAGTGAATTTAACTTATTTTCGATGTATTCGATGAATGTAACTTAATTTCGATGAATTAAGTGATTTCAAGTTATTTTCGATGTATTCGATGTATGAAACTCAATTTCGATGAATTAAGTGAATTTAACTTATTTTCGATGTATTCGATGAATGTAACTTAATTTCGATGAATTAAGTGAATTTAAGTTATTTTCGATGTATTCGATGAATGTAACTTAATTTCGATGAATTAAGTTAAATTCACTTATTTTCGATGTATTCGATGAATGTAACTCAATTTCGATGAATTAAGTGAATTGAACTTATTTTCGATGTATTCGATGAATGTAACTTAATTTCGATGAATTAAGTGAATTTAAGTTATTTTCGATGTATGAAACCCAATTTCGATGAATTAAGTGAATTTAACTTATTTTCGATGTATTCGATGAATGTAACTTAATTTCGATGAATTAGGTGAATTTAAGTTATTTTCGATGTATTCGATGTATGAAACTCAATTTCGATGGATTAAGTGAATTTAACTTATTTTCGATGTATTCGATGAATGTAACTTAATTTCGATGAATTAAGTGAATTTAAGTTATTTTCGATGTATTCGATGAATGTAACTTAATTTCGATGAATTAAGTGAATTTAACTTATTTTCGATGTATTCGATGAATGTAACTTAATTTCGATGAATTAAGTGATTTCAAGTTATTTTCGATGTATTCGATGTATGAAACTCAATTTCGATGAATTAAGTGAATTTAACTTATTTTCGATGTATTCGATAAATGTAACTTAATTTCGATGAATTAAGTGAATTTAAGTTATTTTCGATGTATTCGATGAATGTAACTTAATTTCGATGAATTAAGTGAATTTAACTTATTTTCGATGTATTCGATGAATGTAACTTAATTTCGATGAATTAAGTGATTTCAAGTTATTTTCGATGTATTCGATGTATGAAACTCAATTTCGATGAATTAAGTGAATTTAACTTATTTTCGATGTATTCGATGAATGTAACTTAATTTCGATGAATTAAGTGAATTTAACTTATTTTCGATGTATTCGATGAATATAACTTAATTTCGGTGAATTAAGTGAATTTAAGTTATTTTCGATGTATTCGATGAATGTAACTTAATTTCGATGAATTAAGTGAATTTAAGTTATTTTCGATGTATTCGATGTATGAAACTCAATTTCGATGAATTAAGTGAATTTAACTTATTTTCGATGTATTCGATGAATGTAACTTAATTTCGATGAATTAAGTGAATTTAAGTTATTTTCGATGTATTCGATGAATGTAACTTAATTTCGATGAATTAAGTGAATTTAACTTATTTTCGATGTATTCGATGAATGTAACTTAATTTCGATGAATTAAGTGATTTCAAGTTATTTTCGATGTATTCGATGTATGAAACTCAATTTCGATGAATTAAGTGAATTTAACTTATTTTCGATGTATTCGATGAATGTAACTTAATTTCGATGAATTAAGTGAATTTAAGTTATTTTCGATGTATTCGATGAATGTAACTTAATTTCGATGAATTAAGTGAATTTAACTTATTTTCGATGTATTCGATGAATGTAACTTAATTTCGATGAATTAAGTGAATTTAAGTTATTTTCGATGTATTCGATGAATGTAACTCAATTTCGATGAATTAAGTGAATTTAACTTATTTTCGATGTATTCGATGAATGTAACTTAATTTCGATGAATTAAGTGAATTTAACTTATTTTCGATGTATTCGATGAATATAACTTAATTTCGGTGAATTAAGTGAATTTAAGTTATTTTCGATGTATTCGATGTATTCGATGTAACTTAATTTCGATGAATTAAGTGAATTTAAGTTATTTTCGATGTATTCGATGTATGAAACTCAATTTCGATGAATTAAGTGAATTTAACTTATTTTCGATGTATTCGATGAATGTAACTTAATTTCGATGAATTAAGTGATTTCAAGTTATTTTCGATGTATTCGATGAATGTAACTTGATTTCGATGAATTAAGTGATTTCAAGTTATTTTCGATGAATTCGATGAATGTAACTTAATTTCGATGAATTAAGTGAATTGAACTTATTTTCGATGTATTCGATGAATGTAACTCAATTTCGATGAATTAAGTGATTTCAAGTTATTTTCGATGTATTCGATGAATGTAACTTAATTTCGATGAATTAAGTGATTTCAAGTTATTTTCGATGTATTGGATGTATGAAACACAATTTCGATGAATTAAGTGAATTTAACTTATTTTCGATGTATTCGATGAATGTAACTTAATTTCGATGAATTAAGTGAATTTAACTTATTTTCGTTGTATTCGATGAATATAACTTAATTTCGGTGAATTAAGTGAATTTAAGTTATTTTCGATGTATTCGATGAATGTAACTTAATTTCGATGAATTAAGTGAATTTAAGTTATTTTCGATGTATTCGATGTATGAAACTCAATTTCGATGAATTAAGTGAATTTAACTCATTTTCGATGTATTCGATGAATGTGCATGCAATTCATGCGATGGCCAATGGTAAAGCAGCTGGAAAAGATGGCATCCCGCCAGAATTGTTGAAAGCCGATTCAAGCCTCATAGCAGATGCGCTTCAGCCAATCCTGGAAATAGCATGGAACACCTGTACCTTTCCGGAGGATTGGACGGAAGGTATCATAGTCAAAATCCCCAAAAAGGGGGACCTAACAATATGCGACAACTGGAGAGGCATCTGTCTATTATCTACTGTGGGTAAAATCCTGTCCCACGTTATATTATCAAGGATAAGAGAGGCAGTAGACCGAACGCTTAGAAGGCAGCAGGCCGGATTCAGGAAGGGCCGCTCATGTATAGACCATATTAACACCTTGAGAATCATAGTGGAGCAGTCTACTGAATTCCGATCCCCCCTTTACCTTGCTTTCGTAGATTATGAGAAAGCGTTCGACTCGGTTAATAGGAGCTTTATATGGCAGGCATTACGGCGACGTGGACTGCCTGATAAAATAATAGAATTGATAAAAGCCCTTTACAACAATTCCAAATGCAGAGTTCTCCATAATGGAAAATTATCCGACAGCTTCGAGGTGAATTCAGGAGTACGACAAGGATGTCTACTTTCGCCATTACTATTTCTTATAGTAATAAATGACATTCTTGTCGGCGCTCTAGATAGTAGAACAGGCGGCATACAATGGGGTTTGCTAGATCGCCTTAAGGACCTCGACTACGCGGATGATATCTGTTTGCTGGCCCACAGACATCAGGAGCTTAAAAACATGTTAAACAATTTGGCAACAGAAAGTAGTCTAGCAGGCTTAAGGCTGAATCCGAACAAAACCAAAGAAATGCGGATAAATGCAAACACACTTGAACGAACTGCGCTGAATAACCGTGACGTGGAACTGGTAGATAAATTCTGCTACCTCGGTAGCATTATTACCGAAAATGGCGGTGCAGAAGAAGACGTCAGTTCCAGAATAAATAAAGCACGAGGCGCATATGCATGCCTGTTCCGCATATGGAGATCAACGGAGATCTCAACTAACACCAAATTGCGGCTGTTCAACTCCAACGTTAAGGCAGTTCTTTTGTACGGTTGCGAAACATGGAAAGTCACCCAATTCATCACAGGGCGCCTACAAGTCTTCATCAACAGATGCCTGCGTCGTATCCTAAAAATCCGCTGGCAAGATAGTATTTCAAATGAAGAGCTATGGCGCCGTGCCGGCCAAGAAAGGATAGACGACCAAATCAGGCGAAGGAAATGGAATTGGGTTGGCCACACCTTGCGACGCGATAACGAAAACCTAGCCAAACAGGCCCTTGACTGGAACCCGCAAGGATCCCGTCGAGTTGGAAGACCTAGAACAACGTGGAGGAGGACCCTACTAGCAGAGGCCGCAACAACTGGGAGATCCTGGTCAGAGCTGAGAGCTGTCGCGCAAAACACAGTCCGCTGGAGGGCAACTGTTTCCGCCCTATGTCCCATGAGGGATTAAAGGGGCACAAAGAAGAAAGAAAGAAGAACATAATTTCGATGAATTAAGTGAATTTAAGTTATTTTCGATGTATTCGATGAATGTAACTTAATTTCGATGAATTAAGTGAATTTAACTTATTTTCGATGTATTCGATGAATGTAACTTAATTTCGATGAATTAAGTGATTTCAAGTTATTTTCGATGTATTCGATGTATGAAACTCAATTTCGATGAATTAAGTGAATTTAACTTATTTTCGATGTATTCGATGAATGTAACTTAATTTCGATGAATTAAGTGAATTTAAGTTATTTTCGATGTATTCGATGAATGTAACTTAATTTCGATGAATTAAGTTAAATTCACTTATTTTCGATGTATTCGATGAATGTAACTCAATTTCGATGAATTAAGTGAATTGAACTTATTTTCGATGTATTCGATGAATGTAACTTAATTTCGATGAATTAAGTGAATTTAAGTTATTTTCGATGTATGAAACCCAATTTCGATGAATTAAGTGAATTTAACTTATTTTCGATGTATTCGATGAATGTAACTTAATTTCGATGAATTAGGTGAATTTAAGTTATTTTCGATGTATTCGATGTATGAAACTCAATTTCGATGGATTAAGTGAATTTAACTTATTTTCGATGTATTCGATGAATGTAACTTAATTTCGATGAATTAAGTGAATTTAAGTTATTTTCGATGTATTCGATGAATGTAACTTAATTTCGATGAATTAAGTGAATTTAACTTATTTTCGATGTATTCGATGAATGTAACTTAATTTCGATGAATTAAGTGATTTCAAGTTATTTTCGATGTATTCGATGTATGAAACTCAATTTCGATGAATTAAGTGAATTTAACTTATTTTCGATGTATTCGATAAATGTAACTTAATTTCGATGAATTAAGTGAATTTAAGTTATTTTCGATGTATTCGATGAATGTAACTTAATTTCGATGAATTAAGTGAATTTAACTTATTTTCGATGTATTCGATGAATGTAACTTAATTTCGATGAATTAAGTGATTTCAAGTTATTTTCGATGTATTCGATGTATGAAACTCAATTTCGATGAATTAAGTGAATTTAACTTATTTTCGATGTATTCGATGAATGTAACTTAATTTCGATGAATTAAGTGAATTTAACTTATTTTCGATGTATTCGATGAATGTAACTCAATTTCGATGAATTAAGTGAATTGAACTTATTTTCGATGAATTCGATGTATGAAACTCAATTTCGATGAATTAAGTGAATTTAACTTATTTTCGATGTATTCGATGAATGTAACTTAATTTCGATGAATTAAGTGAATTTAAATTATTTTCGATGTATTCGATGAATATAACTTAATTTCGGTGAATTAAGTGAATTTAAGTTATTTTCGATGTATTCGATGAATGTAACTTGATTTCGATGAATTAAGTGATTTCAAGTTATTTTCGATGTATTCGATGTATGAAACTCAATTTCGATGAATTAAGTGAATTTAACTTATTTTCGATGTATTCGATGAATGTAACTTAATTTCGATGAATTAAGTGAATTTAAGTTATTTTCGATGTATTCGATGTATGAAACTCAATTTCGATGAATTAAGTGAATTTAACTTCTTTTCGATGTATTCGATGAATGTAACTCAATTTCGATGAATTAAGTGAATTGAACTTATTTTCGATGTATTCGATGAATGTAACTTAATTTCGGTGAATTAAGTGATTTCAAGTTATTTTCGATGTATTCGATGAATGTAACTTGATTTCGATGAATTAAGTGATTTCAAGTTATTTTCGATGTATTCGATGAATGTAACTTGATTTCGATGAATTAAGTGATTTCAAGTTATTTTCGATGTATTCGATGTATGAAACTCAATTTCGATGAATTAAGTGAATTTAACTTCTTTTCGATGTATTCGATGAATGTAACTCAATTTCGATGAATTAAGTGAATTTAACTTATTTTCGATGTATTCGATGAATGTAACTTAATTTCGATGAATTAAGTGATTTCAAGTTATTTTCGATGTATTCGATGAATGTAACTTGATTTCGATGAATTAAGTGATTTCAAGTTATTTTCGATGTATTCGATGAATGTAACTTGATTTCGATGAATTGAGTGATTTCAAGTTATTTTCGATGTATTCGATGTATGAAACTCAATTTCGATGAATTAAGTGAATTTAACTTATTTTCGATGTATTCGATGAATGTAACTTAATTTCGATGAATTAAGTGAATTTAAGTTATTTTCGATGTATTCGATGTATGAAACTCAATTTCGATGAATTAAGTGAATTTGACTTCTTTTCGATGTATTCGATGAATGTAACTTAATTTCGATGAATTAAGTGAATTTAAGTTATTTTCGATGTATTCGATGTATGAAACTCAATTTCGATGAATTAAGTGAATTTAACTTATTTTCGATGTATTCGATGAATGTAACTTAATTTCGATGAATTAAGTGAATTTAACTTATTTTCGATGTATTCGATGAATGTAACTCAATTTCGATGAATTAAGTGAATTGAACTTATTTTCGATGTATTCGATGAATGTAACTTAATTTCGATGAATTAAGTGATTTCAAGTTATTTTCGATGAATTCGATGAATGTAACTTGATTTCGATGAATTAAGTGAATTTAAGTTATTTTCGATGTATTCGATGTATGAAACTCAATTTCGATGAATTAAGTGAATTGAACTTATTTTTGATGTATTCGATGAATGTAACTTAATTTCGATGAATTAAGTGATTTCAAGTTATTTTCGATGAATTCGATGAATGTAACTTGATTTCGATGAATTAAGTGAATTTAAGTTATTTTCGATGTATTCGATGAATGTAACTTAATTTCGATGAATTAAGTGAATTGAACTTATTTTCGATGTATTCGATGTATGAAACTCAATTTCGATGAATTAAGTGAATTTAACTTATTTTCGATGTATTCGATGAATGTAACTTAATTTCGGTGAATTAAGTGAATTTAAGTTATTTTCGATGTATTCGATGAATGTAACTTAATTTCGATGAATTAAGTGAATTTAAGTTATTTTCGATGTATTCGATGTATGAAACTCAATTTCGATGAATTAAGTGAATTTAACTTATTTTCGATGTATTCGATGAATGTAACTTAATTTCGATGAATTAAGTGAATTTAAGTTATTTTCGATGTATTCGATGAATGTAACTTGATTTCGATGAATTAAGTGATTTCAAGTTATTTTCGATGAATTCGATGAATGTAACTTAATTTCGATGAATTAAGTGAATTGAACTTATTTTCGATGTATTCGATGAATGTAACTCAATTTCGATGAATTAAGTGATTTCAAGTTATTTTCGATGTATTCGATGAATGTAACTTAATTTCGATGAATTAAGTGATTTCAAGTTATTTTCGATGTATTCGATGAATGTAACTTGATTTCGATGAATTAAGTGATTTCAAGTTATTTTCGATGTATTCGATGTATGAAACTCAATTTCGATGAATTAAGTGAATTTAACTTCTTTTCGATGTATTCGATGAATGTAACTCAATTTCGATGAATTAAGTGAATTGAACTTACATATTTTCGATGTATTCGATGAATGTAACTTAATTTCGGTGAATTAAGTGATTTCAAGTTATTTTCGATGTATTCGATGAATGTAACTTGATTTCGATGAATTAAGTGATTTCAAGTTATTTTCGATGTATTCGATGAATGTAACTTGATTTCGATGAATTAAGTGATTTCAAGTTATTTTCGATGTATTCGATGTATGAAACTCAATTTCGATGAATTAAGTGAATTTAACTTCTTTTCGATGTATTCGATGAATGTAACTCAATTTCGATGAATTAAGTGAATTTAACTTATTTTCGATGTATTCGATGAATGTAACTTAATTTCGATGAATTAAGTGATTTCAAGTTATTTTCGATGTATTCGATGAATGTAACTTGATTTCGATGAATTAAGTGATTTCAAGTTATTTTCGATGTATTCGATGAATGTAACTTGATTTCGATGAATTGAGTGATTTCAAGTTATTTTCGATGTATTCGATGTATGAAACTCAATTTCGATGAATGAAGTGAATTTAACTTATTTTCGATGTATTCGATGAATGTAACTTAATTTCGATGAATTAAGTGAATTTAAGTTATTTTCGATGTATTCGATGTATGAAACTCAATTTCGATGAATTAAGTGAATTTGACTTCTTTTCGATGTATTCGATGAATGTAACTTAATTTCGATGAATTAAGTGAATTTAAGTTATTTTCGATGTATTCGATGTATGAAACTCAATTTCGATGAATTAAGTGAATTTAACTTATTTTCGATGTATTCGATGAATGTAACTTAATTTCGATGAATTAAGTGAATTTAACTTATTTTCGATGTATTCGATGAATGTAACTCAATTTCGATGAATTAAGTGAATTGAACTTATTTTCGATGTATTCGATGAATGTAACTTAATTTCGATGAATTAAGTAATTTCAAGTTATTTTCGATGAATTCGATGAATGTAACTTGATTTCGATGAATTAAGTGAATTTAAGTTATTTTCGATGTATTCGATGTATGAAACTCAATTTCGATGAATTAAGTGAATTGAACTTATTTTTGATGTATTCGATGAATGTAACTTAATTTCGATGAATTAAGTGATTTCAAGTTATTTTCGATGAATTCGATGAATGTAACTTGATTTCGATGAATTAAGTGAATTTAAGTTATTTTCGATGTATTCGATGAATGTAACTTAATTTCGATGAATTAAGTGAATTGAACTTATTTTCGATGTATTCGATGTATGAAACTCAATTTCGATGAATTAAGTGAATTTAACTTATTTTCGATGTATTCGATGAATGTAACTTAATTTCGGTGAATTAAGTGAATTTAAGTTATTTTCGATGTATTCGATGAATGTAACTTAATTTCGATGAATTAAGTGAATTTAAGTTATTTTCGATGTATTCGATGTATGAAACTCAATTTCGATGAATTAAGTGAATTTAAGTTATTTTCGATGTATTCGATGTATGAAACTCAATTTCGATGAATTAAGTGAATTTAACTTATTTTCGATGTATTCGATGAATGTAACTTAATTTCGATGAATTAAGTGATTTCAAGTTATTTTCGATGTATTCGATGAATGTAACTTGATTTCGATGAATTAAGTGATTTCAAGTTATTTTCGATGAATTCAATGAATGTAACTTAATTTCGATGAATTAAGTGAATTGAACTTATTTTCGATGTATTCGATGAATGTAACTCAATTTCGATGAATTAAGTGATTTCAAGTTATTTTCGATGTATTCGATGAATGTAACTTAATTTCGATGAATTAAGTGATTTCAAGTTATTTTCGATGTATTGGATGTATGAAACTCAATTTCGATGAATTAAGTGAATTTAACTTATTTTCGATGTATTCGATGAATGTAACTTAATTTCGATGAATTAAGTGAATTTAACTTATTTTCGATGTATTCGATGAATATAACTTAATTTCGGTGAATTAAGTGAATTTAAGTTATTTTCGATGTATTCGATGAATGTAACTTAATTTCGATGAATTAAGTGAATTTAACTTATTTTCGATGTATTCGATGAATGTAACTTAATTTCGATGAATTAAGTGATTTCAAGTTATTTTCGATGTATTCGATGTATGAAACTCAATTTCGATGAATTAAGTGAATTGAACTTATTTTCGATGTATTCGATGAATGTAACTTAATTTCGATGAATTAAGTGATTTCAAGTTATTTTCGATGTATTCGATGAATGTAACTTGATTTCGATGAATTAAGTGATTTCAAGTTATTTTCGATGAATTCAATGAATGTAACTTAATTTCGATGAATTAAGTGAATTGAACTTATTTTCGATGTATTCGATGAATGTAACTCAATTTCGATGAATTAAGTGATTTCAAGTTATTTTCGATGTATTCGATGAATGTAACTTAATTTCGATGAATTAAGTGATTTCAAGTTATTTTCGATGTATTGGATGTATGAAACTCAATTTCGATGAATTAAGTGAATTTAACTTATTTTCGATGTATTCGATGAATGTAACTTAATTTCGATGAATTAAGTGAATTTAACTTATTTTCGATGTATTCGATGAATATAACTTAATTTCGGTGAATTAAGTGAATTTAAGTTATTTTCGATGTATTCGATGAATGTAACTTAATTTCGATGAATTAAGTGAATTTAAGTTATTTTCGATGTATTCGATGTATGAAACTCAATTTCGATGAATTAAGTGAATTTAACTTATTTTCGATGTATTCGATGAATGTAACTTAATTTCGATGAATTAAGTGAATTTAACTTATTTTCGATGTATTCGATGAATGTAACTTAATTTCGATGAATTAAGTGAATTTAACTTATTTTCGATGTATTCGATGAATGTAACTTAATTTCGATGAATTAAGTGATTTCAAGTTATTTTCGATGTATTCGATGTATGAAACTCAATTTCGATGAATTAAGTGAATTTAACTTATTTTCGATGTATTCGATGAATGTAACTTAATTTCGATGAATTAAGTGAATTTAAGTTATTTTCGATGTATTCGATGAATGTAACTTAATTTCGATGAATTAAGTGAATTTAACTTATTTTCGATGTATTCGATGAATGTAACTTAATTTCGATGAATTAAGTGAATTTAAGTTATTTTCGATGTATTCGATGAATGTAACTCAATTTCGATGAATTAAGTGAATTTAACTTATTTTCGATGTATTCGATGAATGTAACTTAATTTCGATGAATTAAGTGAATTTAACTTATTTTCGATGTATTCGATGAATATAACTTAATTTCGGTGAATTAAGTGAATTTAAGTTATTTTCGATGTATTCGATGTATTCGATGTAACTTAATTTCGATGAATTAAGTGAATTTAAGTTATTTTCGATGTATTCGATGTATGAAACTCAATTTCGATGAATTAAGTGAATTTAACTTATTTTCGATGTATTCGATGAATGTAACTTAATTTCGATGAATTAAGTGATTTCAAGTTATTTTCGATGTATTCGATGAATGTAACTTGATTTCGATGAATTAAGTGATTTCAAGTTATTTTCGATGAATTCGATGAATGTAACTTAATTTCGATGAATTAAGTGAATTGAACTTATTTTCGATGTATTCGATGAATGTAACTCAATTTCGATGAATTAAGTGATTTCAAGTTATTTTCGATGTATTCGATGAATGTAACTTAATTTCGATGAATTAAGTGATTTCAAGTTATTTTCGATGTATTGGATGTATGAAACACAATTTCGATGAATTAAGTGAATTTAACTTATTTTCGATGTATTCGATGAATGTAACTTAATTTCGATGAATTAAGTGAATTTAACTTATTTTCGTTGTATTCGATGAATATAACTTAATTTCGGTGAATTAAGTGAATTTAAGTTATTTTCGATGTATTCGATGAATGTAACTTAATTTCGATGAATTAAGTGAATTTAAGTTATTTTCGATGTATTCGATGTATGAAACTCAATTTCGATGAATTAAGTGAATTTAACTCATTTTCGATGTATTCGATGAATGTGCATGCAATTCATGCGATGGCCAATGGTAAAGCAGCTGGAAAAGATGGCATCCCGCCAGAATTGTTGAAAGCCGATTCAAGCCTCATAGCAGATGCGCTTCAGCCAATCCTGGAAATAGCATGGAACACCTGTACCTTTCCGGAGGATTGGACGGAAGGTATCATAGTCAAAATCCCCAAAAAGGGGGACCTAACAATATGCGACAACTGGAGAGGCATCTGTCTATTATCTACTGTGGGTAAAATCCTGTCCCACGTTATATTATCAAGGATAAGAGAGGCAGTAGACCGAACGCTTAGAAGGCAGCAGGCCGGATTCAGGAAGGGCCGCTCATGTATAGACCATATTAACACCTTGAGAATCATAGTGGAGCAGTCTACTGAATTCCGATCCCCCCTTTACCCTGCTTTCGTAGATTATGAGAAAGCGTTCGACTCGGTTAATAGGAGCTTTATATGGCAGGCATTACGGCGACGTGGACTGCCTGATAAAATAATAGAATTGATAAAAGCCCTTTACAACAATTCCAAATGCATAGTTCTCCATAATGGAAAATTATCCGACAGCTTCGAGGTGAATTCAGGAGTACGACAAGGATGTCTACTTTCGCCATTACTATTTCTTATAGTAATAAATGACATTCTTGTCGGCGCTCTAGATAGTAGAACAGGCGGCATACAATGGGGTTTGCTAGATCGCCTTAAGGACCTCGACTACGCGGATGATATCTGTTTGCTGGCCCACAGACATCAGGAGCTTAAAAACATGTTAAACAATTTGGCAACAGAAAGTAGTCTAGCAGGCTTAAGGCTGAATCCGAACAAAACCAAAGAAATGCGGATAAATGCAAACACACTTGAACGAACTGCGCTGAATAACCGTGACGTGGAACTGGTAGATAAATTCTGCTACCTCGGTAGCATTATTACCGAAAATGGCGGTGCAGAAGAAGACGTCAGTTCCAGAATAAATAAAGCACGAGGCGCATATGCATGCCTGTTCCGCATATGGAGATCAACGGAGATCTCAACTAACACCAAATTGCGGCTGTTCAACTCCAACGTTAAGGCAGTTCTTTTGTACGGTTGCGAAACATGGAAAGTCACCCAATTCATCACAGGGCGCCTACAAGTCTTCATCAACAGATGCCTGCGTCGTATCCTAAAAATCCGCTGGCAAGATAGTATTTCAAATGAAGAGCTATGGCGCCGTGCCGGCCAAGAAAGGATAGACGACCAAATCAGGCGAAGGAAATGGAATTGGGTTGGCCACACCTTGCGACGCGATAACGAAAACCTAGCCAAACAGGCCCTTGACTGGAACCCGCAAGGATCCCGTCGAGTTGGAAGACCTAGAACAACGTGGAAGAGGACCCTACTAGCAGAGGCCGCAACAACTGGGAGATCCTGGTCAGAGCTGAGAGCTGTCGCGCAAAACAGAGTCCGCTGGAGGGCAACTGTTTCCGCCCTATGTCCCATGAGGGATTAAAGGGGCACAAAGAAGAAAGAAAGAAGAACTTAATTTCGATGAATTAAGTGAATTTAAGTTATTTTCGATGTATTCGATGAATGTAACTTAATTTCGATGAATTAAGTGAATTTAACTTATTTTCGATGTATTCGATGAATGTAACTTAATTTCGATGAATTAAGTGATTTCAAGTTATTTTCGATGTATTCGATGTATGAAACTCAATTTCGATGAATTAAGTGAATTTAACTTATTTTCGATGTATTCGATGAATGTAACTTAATTTCGATGAATTAAGTGAATTTAAGTTATTTTCGATGTATTCGATGAATGTAACTTAATTTCGATGAATTAAGTTAAATTCACTTATTTTCGATGTATTCGATGAATGTAACTCAATTTCGATGAATTAAGTGAATTGAACTTATTTTCGATGTATTCGATGAATGTAACTTAATTTCGATGAATTAAGTGAATTTAAGTTATTTTCGATGTATGAAACCCAATTTCGATGAATTAAGTGAATTTAACTTATTTTCGATGTATTCGATGAATGTAACTTAATTTCGATGAATTAGGTGAATTTAAGTTATTTTCGATGTATTCGATGTATGAAACTCAATTTCGATGAATTAAGTGAATTTAACTTATTTTCGATGTATTCGATGAATGTAACTTAATTTCGATGAATTAAGTGAATTTAAGTTATTTTCGATGTATTCGATGAATGTAACTTAATTTCGATGAATTAAGTGAATTTAACTTATTTTCGATGTATTCGATGAATGTAACTTAATTTCGATGAATTAAGTGATTTCAAGTTATTTTCGATGTATTCGATGTATGAAACTCAATTTCGATGAATTAAGTGAATTTAACTTATTTTCGATGTATTCGATGAATGTAACTTAATTTCGATGAATTAAGTGAATTTAAGTTATTTTCGATGTATTCGATGAATGTAACTTAATTTCGATGAATTAAGTTAAATTCACTTATTTTCGTTGTATTC
This sequence comes from Thereva unica, assembly GCA_949987705.1. Classification (NCBI taxonomy): domain Eukaryota; kingdom Metazoa; phylum Arthropoda; class Insecta; order Diptera; family Therevidae; genus Thereva; species Thereva unica. The sequence continues at coordinate 11,286 of CATLJY010000468.1, read as the reverse complement.
GATGAATGTAACTCAATTTCGATGAATTAAGTGAATTGAACTTATTTTCGATGTATTCGATGAATGTAACTTAATTTCGATGAATTAAGTGAATTTAAGTTATTTTCGATGTATGAAACCCAATTTCGATGAATTAAGTGAATTTAACTTATTTTCGATGTATTCGATGAATGTAACTTAATTTCGATGAATTAGGTGAATTTAAGTTATTTTCGATGTATTCGATGTATGAAACTCAATTTCGATGAATTAAGTGAATTTAACTTATTTTCGATGTATTCGATGAATGTAACTTAATTTCGATGAATTAAGTGAATTTAAGTTATTTTCGATGTATTCGATGAATGTAACTTAATTTCGATGAATTAAGTGAATTTAACTTATTTTCGATGTATTCGATGAATGTAACTTAATTTCGATGAATTAAGTGATTTCAAGTTATTTTCGATGTATTCGATGTATGAAACTCAATTTCGATGAATTAAGTGAATTTAACTTATTTTCGATGTATTCGATGAATGTAACTTAATTTCGATGAATTAAGTGAATTTAAGTTATTTTCGATGTATTCGATGAATGTAACTTAATTTCGATGAATTAAGTGAATTTAACTTATTTTCGATGTATTCGATGAATGTAACTCAATTTCGATGAATTAAGTGAATTGAACTTATTTTCGATGAATTCGATGTATGAAACTCAATTTCGATGAATTAAGTGAATTTAACTTATTTTCGATGTATTCGATGAATGTAACTTAATTTCGATGAATTAAGTGAATTTAAATTATTTTCGATGTATTCGATGAATATAACTTAATTTCGGTGAATTAAGTGAATTTAAGTTATTTTCGATGTATTCGATGAATGTAACTTGATTTCGATGAATTAAGTGATTTCAAGTTATTTTCGATGTATTCGATGTATGAAACTCAATTTCGATGAATTAAGTGAATTTAACTTATTTTCGATGTATTCGATGAATGTAACCTAATTTCGATGAATTAAGTGAATTTAAGTTATTTTCGATGTATTCGATGTATGAAACTCAATTTCGATGAATTAAGTGAATTTAACTTCTTTTCGATGTATTCGATGAATGTAACTCAATTTCGATGAATTAAGTGAATTGAACTTATTTTCGATGTATTCGATGAATGTAACTTAATTTCGGTGAATTAAGTGATTTCAAGTTATTTTCGATGTATTCGATGAATGTAACTTGATTTCGATGAATTAAGTGATTTCAAGTTATTTTCGATGTATTCGATGAATGTAACTTGATTTCGATGAATTAAGTGATTTCAAGTTATTTTCGATGTATTCGATGAATGTAACTTGATTTCGATGAATTAAGTGATTTCAAGTTATTTTCGATGTATTCGATGTATGAAACTCAATTTCGATGAATTAAGTGAATTTAACTTCTTTTCGATGTATTCGATGAATGTAACTCAATTTCGATGAATTAAGTGAATTTAACTTATTTTCGATGTATTCGATGAATGTAACTTAATTTCGATGAATTAAGTGATTTCAAGTTATTTTCGATGTATTCGATGAATGTAACTTGATTTCGATGAATTAAGTGATTTCAAGTTATTTTCGATGTATTCGATGAATGTAACTTGATTTCGATGAATTAAGTGAATTTAACTTATTTTCGATGTATTCGATGAATGTAACTTAATTTCGATGAATTAAGTGAATTTAAGTTATTTTCGATGTATTCGATGAATGTAACTCAATTTCGATGAATTAAGTGAATTTAACTTATTTTCGATGTATTCGATGAATGTAACTTAATTTCGATGAATTAAGTGAATTTAAGTTATTTTCGATGTATTCGATGTATGAAACTCAATTTCGATGAATTAAGTGAATTTGACTTCTTTTCGATGTATTCGATGAATGTAACTTAATTTCGATGAATTAAGTGAATTTAAGTTATTTTCGATGTATTCGATGTATGAAACTCAATTTCGATGAATTAAGTGAATTTAACTTATTTTCGATGTATTCGATGAATGTAACTTAATTTCGATGAATTAAGTGAATTTAACTTATTTTCGATGTATTCGATGAATGTAACTCAATTTCGATGAATTAAGTGAATTGAACTTATTTTCGATGTATTCGATGAATGTAACTTACCCCGCGATTCTACATCACAGAAATCTGACTATAAACAGAAAAAGGCGAAAAAGCTTAAAGCTCTTGGCCCTTTGGTGGAGACTATGTGCTTTTGTTAGAAAAAGCAGGGATTTGGTATTCTGGATGTCAGATCTAACAAATGAAGGGGAAATGCAAGCTTTGAAAATCTAACTATAGCCAGCGACTCGCGAGCTGGCTGCGTTGGTCATGTTAATGATTTCGGTATTTACTTTCTTCGAAGCGCGAGGTTTAAAAAAGTGAAGCAATTATTAAAAAAAAAATGGACTCACATACAAGAAGGTTGTTGCGTGTTTTGAAGTTGCTTTTACAACTTCTGGAGGAAAATGTGCAATCCGAAATATTGAGGTAGGTGATTATTAATGTTTACCCAGCGCTCGAAGTGCAATGATTCTTTCTTGCAGACGTCAAAGGAGTTCAATGCGGCTATTGAGAGACTCCTGCAATCCATTTGATACTTTGAGTGATCGGCAGTTCCGTCGTTACAACTTCAAAAATAATTCAAAATACGCACTTTACTTACTTCGATTTTATTTTTTTTTCCTTCGCGCACTTGACACTCAAACGTAAACAAACCCTATCTCAATCATGGGACTTTTGAAGGGGAAGTCTGACTATTCAAAGTCTCCAAAATCGAGGAGAAAGCTTTCCGCGCAAGCTCTTTTTGAAATCTGGGGAGGAGTTGTTAGATCTGACAACAATCTAACATCTAGAATCGCGGGGTTAATTTCGATGAATTAAGTGATTTCAAGTTATTTTCGATGAATTCGATGAATGTAACTTGATTTCGATGAATTAAGTGAATTTAAGTTATTTTCGATGTATTCGATGTATGAAACTCAATTTCGATGAATTAAGTGAATTGAACTTATTTTTGATGTATTCGATGAATGTAACTTAATTTCGATGAATTAAGTGATTTCAAGTTATTTTCGATGAATTCGATGAATGTAACTTGATTTCGATGAATTAAGTGAATTTAAGTTATTTTCGATGTATTCGATGAATGTAACTTAATTTCGATGAATTAAGTGAATTGAACTTATTTTCGATGTATTCGATGTATGAAACTCAATTTCGATGAATTAAGTGAATTTAACTTATTTTCGATGTATTCGATGAATGTAACTTAATTTCGGTGAATTAAGTGAATTTAAGTTATTTTCGATGTATTCGATGAATGTAACTTAATTTCGATGAATTAAGTGAATTTAAGTTATTTTCGATGTATTCGATGTATGAAACTCAATTTCGATGAATTAAGTGAATTTAACTTATTTTCGATGTATTCGATGAATGTAACTTAATTTCGATGAATTAAGTGATTTCAAGTTATTTTCGATGTATTCGATGAATGTAACTTGATTTCGATGAATTAAGTGATTTCAAGTTATTTTCGATGAATTCGATGAATGTAACTTAATTTCGATGAATTAAGTGAATTGAACTTATTTTCGATGTATTCGATGAATGTAACTCAATTTCGATGAATTAAGTGATTTCAAGTTATTTTCGATGTATTCGATGAATGTAACTTAATTTCGATGAATTAAGTGATTTCAAGTTATTTTCGATGTATTCGATGAATGTAACTTGATTTCGATGAATTAAGTGATTTCAAGTTATTTTCGATGTATTCGATGTATGAAACTCAATTTCGATGAATTAAGTGAATTTAACTTCTTTTCGATGTATTCGATGAATGTAACTCAATTTCGATGAATTAAGTGAATTGAACTTATTTTCGATGTATTCGATGAATGTAACTTAATTTCGGTGAATTAAGTGATTTCAAGTAATTTTCGATGTATTCGATGAATGTAACTTGATTTCGATGAATTAAGTGATTTCAAGTTATTTTCGATGTATTCGATGAATGTAACTTGATTTCGATGAATTAAGTGATTTCAAGTTATTTTCGATGTATTCGATGTATGAAACTCAATTTCGATGAATTAAGTGAATTTAACTTCTTTTCGATGTATTCGATGAATGTAACTCAATTTCGATGAATTAAGTGAATTTAACTTATTTTCGATGTATTCGATGAATGTAACTTAATTTCGATGAATTAAGTGATTTCAAGTTATTTTCGATGTATTCGATGAATGTAACTTGATTTCGATGAATTAAGTGATTTCAAGTTATTTTCGATGTATTCGATGAATGTAACTTGATTTCGATGAATTGAGTGATTTCAAGTTATTTTCGATGTATTCGATGTATGAAACTCAATTTCGATGAATGAAGTGAATTTAACTTATTTTCGATGTATTCGATGAATGTAACTTAATTTCGATGAATTAAGTGAATTTAAGTTATTTTCGATGTATTCGATGTATGAAACTCAATTTCGATGAATTAAGTGAATTTGACTTCTTTTCGATGTATTCGATGAATGTAACTTAATTTCGATGAATTAAGTGAATTTAAGTTATTTTCGATGTATTCGATGTATGAAACTCAATTTCGATGAATTAAGTGAATTTAACTTATTTTCGATGTATTCGATGAATGTAACTTAATTTCGATGAATTAAGTGAATTTAACTTATTTTCGATGTATTCGATGAATGTAACTCAATTTCGATGAATTAAGTGAATTGAACTTATTTTCGATGTATTCGATGAATGTAACTTAATTTCGATGAATTAAGTAATTTCAAGTTATTTTCGATGAATTCGATGAATGTAACTTGATTTCGATGAATTAAGTGAATTTAAGTTATTTTCGATGTATTCGATGTATGAAACTCAATTTCGATGAATTAAGTGAATTGAACTTATTTTTGATGTATTCGATGAATGTAACTTAATTTCGATGAATTAAGTGATTTCAAGTTATTTTCGATGAATTCGATGAATGTAACTTGATTTCGATGAATTAAGTGAATTTAAGTTATTTTCGATGTATTCGATGAATGTAACTTAATTTCGATGAATTAAGTGAATTGAACTTATTTTCGATGTATTCGATGTATGAAACTCAATTTCGATGAATTAAGTGAATTTAACTTATTTTCGATGTATTCGATGAATGTAACTTAATTTCGGTGAATTAAGTGAATTTAAGTTATTTTCGATGTATTCGATGAATGTAACTTAATTTCGATGAATTAAGTGAATTTAAGTTATTTTCGATGTATTCGATGTATGAAACTCAATTTCGATGAATTAAGTGAATTTAACTTATTTTCGATGTATTCGATGAATGTAACTTAATTTCGATGAATTAAGTGATTTCAAGTTATTTTCGATGTATTCGATGAATGTAACTTGATTTCGATGAATTAAGTGATTTCAAGTTATTTTCGATGAATTCGATGAATGTAACTTAATTTCGATGAATTAAGTGAATTGAACTTATTTTCGATGTATTCGATGAATGTAACTCAATTTCGATGAATTAAGTGATTTCAAGTTATTTTCGATGTATTCGATGAATGTAACTTAATTTCGATGAATTAAGTGATTTCAAGTTATTTTCGATGTATTGGATGTATGAAACTCAATTTCGATGAATTAAGTGAATTTAACTTATTTTCGATGTATTCGATGAATGTAACTTAATTTCGATGAATTAAGTGAATTTAACTTATTTTCGATGTATTCGATGAATATAACTTAATTTCGGTGAATTAAGTGAATTTAAGTTATTTTCGATGTATTCGATGAATGTAACTTAATTTCGATGAATTAAGTGAATTTAAGTTATTTTCGATGTATTCGATGTATGAAACTCAATTTCGATGAATTAAGTGAATTTAACTTATTTTCGATGTATTCGATGAATGTAACTTAATTTCGATGAATTAAGTGAATTTAAGTTATTTTCGATGTATTCGATGAATGTAACTTAATTTCGATGAATTAAGTGAATTTAACTTATTTTCGATGTATTCGATGAATGTAACTTAATTTCGATGAATTAAGTGATTTCAAGTTATTTTCGATGTATTCGATGTATGAAACTCAATTTCGATGAATTAAGTGAATTTAACTTATTTTCGATGTATTCGATGAATGTAACTTAATTTCGATGAATTAAGTGAATTTAAGTTATTTTCGATGTATTCGATGAATGTAACTTAATTTCGATGAATTAAGTGAATTTAACTTATTTTCGATGTATTCGATGAATGTAACTTAATTTCGATGAATTAAGTGAATTTAAGTTATTTTCGATGTATTCGATGAATGTAACTCAATTTCGATGAATTAAGTGAATTTAACTTATTTTCGATGTATTCGATGAATGTAACTTAATTTCGATGAATTAAGTGAATTTAACTTATTTTCGATGTATTCGATGAATATAACTTAATTTCGGTGAATTAAGTGAATTTAAGTTATTTTCGATGTATTCGATGTATTCGATGTAACTTAATTTCGATGAATTAAGTGAATTTAAGTTATTTTCGATGTATTCGATGTATGAAACTCAATTTCGATGAATTAAGTGAATTTAACTTATTTTCGATGTATTCGATGAATGTAACTTGATTTCGATGAATTAAGTGATTTCAAGTTATTTTCAATGAATTCGATGAATGTAACTTAATTTCGATGAATTAAGTGAATTGAACTTATTTTCAATGTATTCGATGAATGTAACTCAATTTCGATGAATTAAGTGATTTCAAGTTATTTTCGATGTATTCGATGAATGTAACTTAATTTCGATGAATTAAGTGATTTCAAGTTATTTTCGATGTATTGGATGTATGAAACACAATTTCGATGAATTAAGTGAATTTAACTTATTTTCGATGTATTCGATGAATGTAACTTAATTTCGATGAATTAAGTGAATTTAACTTATTTTCGTTGTATTCGATGAATATAACTTAATTTCGGTGAATTAAGTGAATTTAAGTTATTTTCGATGTATTCGATGAATGTAACTTAATTTCGATGAATTAAGTGAATTTAAGTTATTTTCGATGTATTCGATGTATGAAACTCAATTTCGATGAATTAAGTGAATTTAACTCATTTTCGATGTATTCGATGAATGTGCATGCAATTCATGCGATGGCCAATGGTAAAGCAGCTGGAAAAGATGGCATCCCGCCAGAATTGTTGAAAGCCGATTCAAGCCTCATAGCAGATGCGCTTCAGCCAATCCTGGAAATAGCATGGAACACCTGTACCTTTCCGGAGGATTGGACGGAAGGTATCATAGTCAAAATCCCCAAAAAGGGGGACCTAACAATATGCGACAACTGGAGAGGCATCTGTCTATTATCTACTGTGGGTAAAATCCTGTCCCACGTTATATTATCAAGGATAAGAGAGGCAGTAGACCGAACGCTTAGAAGGCAGCAGGCCGGATTCAGGAAGGGCCGCTCATGGATAGACCATATTAACACCTTGAGAATCATAGTGGAGCAGTCTACTGAATTCCGATCCCCCCTTTACCTTGCTTTCGTAGATTATGAGAAAGCGTTCGACTCGGTTAATAGGAGCTTTATATGGCAGGCATTACGGCGACGTGGACTGCCTGATAAAATAATAGAATTGATAAAAGCCCTTTACAACAATTCCAAATGCAGAGTTCTCCATAATGGAAAATTATCCGACAGCTTCGAAGTGAATTCAGGAGTACGACAAGGATGTCTACTTTCGCCATTACTATTTCTTATAGTAATAAATGACATTCTTGTCGGCGCTCTAGATAGTAGAACAGGCGGCATACAATGGGGTTTGCTAGATCGCCTTAAGGACCTCGACTACGCGGATGATATCTGTTTGCTGGCCCACAGACATCAGGAGCTTAAAAACATGTTAAACAATTTGGCAACAGAAAGTAGTCTAGCAGGCTTAAGGCTGAATCCGAACAAAACCAAAGAAATGCGGATAAATGCAAACACACTTGAACGAACTGCGCTGAATAACCGTGACGTGGAACTGGTAGATAAATTCTGCTACCTCGGTAGCATTATTACCGAAAATGGCGGTGCAGAAGAAGACGTCAGTTCCAGAATAAATAAAGCACGAGGCGCATATGCATGCCTGTTCCGCATATGGAGATCAACGGAGATCTCAACTAACACCAAATTGCGGCTGTTCAACTCCAACGTTAAGGCAGTTCTTTTGTACGGTTGCGAAACATGGAAAGTCACCCAATTCATCACAGGGCGCCTACAAGTCTTCATCAACAGATGCCTGCGTCGTATCCTAAAAATCCGCTGGCAAGATAGTATTTCAAATGAAGAGCTATGGCGCCGTGCCGGCCAAGAAAGGATAGACGACCAAATCAGGCGAAGGAAATGGAATTGGGTTGGCCACACCTTGCGACGCGATAACGAAAACCTAGCCAAACAGGCCCTTGACTGGAACCCGCAAGGATCCCGTCGAGTTGGAAGACCTAGAACAACGTGGAGGAGGACCCTACTAGCAGAGGCCGCAACAACTGGGAGATCCTGGTCAGAGCTGAGAGCTGTCGCGCAAAACAGAGTCCGCTGGAGGGCAACTGTTTCCGCCCTATGTCCCATGAGGGATTAAAGGGGCACAAAGAAGAAAGAAAGAAGAACTTAATTTCGATGAATTAAGTGAATTTAAGTTATTTTCGATGTATTCGATGAATGTAACTTAATTTCGATGAATTAAGTGAATTTAACTTATTTTCGATGTATTCGATGAATGTAACTTAATTTCGATGAATTAAGTGATTTCAAGTTATTTTCGATGTATTCGATGTATGAAACTCAATTTCGATGAATTAAGTGAATTTAACTTATTTTCGATGTATTCGATGAATGTAACTTAATTTCGATGAATTAAGTGAATTTAAGTTATTTTCGATGTATTCGATGAATGTAACTTAATTTCGATGAATTAAGTTAAATTCACTTATTTTCGATGTATTCGATGAATGTAACTCAATTTCGATGAATTAAGTGAATTGAACTTATTTTCGATGTATTCGATGAATGTAACTTAATTTCGATGAATTAAGTGAATTTAAGTTATTTTCGATGTATGAAACCCAATTTCGATGAATTAAGTGAATTTAACTTATTTTCGATGTATTCGATGAATGTAACTTAATTTCGATGAATTAGGTGAATTTAAGTTATTTTCGATGTATTCGATGTATGAAACTCAATTTCGATGAATTAAGTGAATTTAACTTATTTTCGATGTATTCGATGAATGTAACTTAATTTCGATGAATTAAGTGAATTTAAGTTATTTTCGATGTATTCGATGAATGTAACTTAATTTCGATGAATTAAGTGAATTTAACTTATTTTCGATGTATTCGATGAATGTAACTTAATTTCGATGAATTAAGTGATTTCAAGTTATTTTCGATGTATTCGATGTATGAAACTCAATTTCGATGAATTAAGTGAATTTAACTTATTTTCGATGTATTCGATAAATGTAACTTAATTTCGATGAATTAAGTGAATTTAAGTTATTTTCGATGTATTCGATGAATGTAACTTAATTTCGATGAATTAAGTGAATTTAACTTATTTTCGATGTATTCGATGAATGTAACTCAATTTCGATGAATTAAGTGAATTGAACTTATTTTCGATGTATTCGATGTATGAAACTCAATTTCGATGAATTAAGTGAATTTAACTTATTTTCGATGTATTCGATGAATGTAACTTAATTTCGATGAATTAAGTGAATTTAACTTATTTTCGATGTATTCGATGAATATAACTTAATTTCGGTGAATTAAGTGAATTTAAGTTATTTTCGATGTATTCGATGAATGTAACTTAATTTCGATGAATTAAGTGAATTTAAGTTATTTTCGATGTATTCGATGTATGAAACTCAATTTCGATGAATTAAGTGAATTTAACTTATTTTCGATGTATTCGATGAATGTAACTTAATTTCGATGAATTAAGTGAATTTAAGTTATTTTCGATGTATTCGATGAATGTAACTTAATTTCGATGAATTAAGTGAATTTAACTTATTTTCGATGTATTCGATGAATATAACTTAATTTCGGTGAATTAAGTGAATTTAAGTTATTTTCGATGTATTCGATGAATGTAACTTAATTTCGATGAATTAAGTGAATTTAAGTTATTTTCGATGTATTCGATGTATGAAACTCAATTTCGATGAATTAAGTGAATTTAACTCATTTTCGATGTATTCGATGAATGTAACTTAATTTCGATGAATTAAGTGAATTTAAGTTATTTTCGATGTATTCGATGAATGTAACTTAATTTCGATGAATTAAGTGAATTTAACTTATTTTCGATGTATTCGATGAATGTAACTTAATTTCGATGAATTAAGTGATTTCAAGTTATTTTCGATGTATTCGATGTATGAAACTCAATTTCGATGAATTAAGTGAATTTAACTTATTTTCGATGTATTCGATGAATGTAACTTAATTTCGATGAATTAAGTGAATTTAAGTTATTTTCGATGTATTCGATGAATGTAACTTAATTTCGATGAATTAAGTTAAATTCACTTATTTTCGATGTATTCGATGAATGTAACTCAATTTCGATGAATTAAGTGAATTGAACTAATTTTCGATGTATTCGATGAATGTAACTTAATTTCGATGAATTAAGTGAATTTAAGTTATTTTCGATGTATGAAACCCAATTTCGATGAATTAAGTGAATTTAACTTATTTTCGATGTATTCGATGAATGTAACTTAATTTCGATGAATTAGGTGAATTTAAGTTATTTTCGATGTATTCGATGTATGAAACTCAATTTCGATGAATTAAGTGAATTTAACTTATTTTCGATGTATTCGATGAATGTAACTTAATTTCGATGAATTAAGTGAATTTAAGTTATTTTCGATGTATTCGATGAATGTAACTTAATTTCGATGAATTAAGTGAATTTAACTTATTTTCGATGTATTCGATGAATGTAACTTAATTTCGATGAATTAAGTGATTTCAAGTTATTTTCGATGTATTCGATGTATGAAACTCAATTTCGATGAATTAAGTGAATTTAACTTATTTTCGATGTATTCGATGAATGTAACTTAATTTCGATGAATTAAGTGAATTTAAGTTATTTTCGATGTATTCGATGAATGTAACTTAATTTCGATGAATTAAGTGAATTTAACTTATTTTCGATGTATTC